>PVIA01007591.1:0-81429 GCA_004024845.1 Tonatia bakeri | reverse complement strand
TTGACTATATTTTGCTTGTTTCTTTGTTTTGTTGTTTAGGTTCCTGTTAAAGGTGAAATCATGTGGTATTTATCTTTCACTGCCTGGCTTATTTCGCTTAGCATAATGCTTTCCAGTTGCATCCATGCTGTTGCAAAGGGTAGGAGCTCCTTCTTTCTTTCTGCTGCATAGAATTCCATTGTGTAAATGTACCAGAGTTGCTGAGGTCTTCACTAAATTCCCTGATCATTCTTATGATAAATATTTTGAACTGTGCATTTGATAAACTGCTTATCTCCCTTTTGATTCATTCTTTTCCTGAAATTTTGATTTGTTCTTTCATTTGGGCCATGCTTCTTTGTCTCCTATCATTTTGGCAGCCTCCTTGTGTTTGATTCTATGTACTAGGTAGAAATACTATGACTCCCTGTCTTGATAGTGTGGCCTAATGTAGTAGGTGTCCTGTAGGATCCAGTGACACAGCCTCCCCTTATCACCCAAGCTGGGTACTTGAGTTGTGCTCTTTGTGTGGGCTGAGTACACCCTCCTCTTGTAATTGAGTTTTGATTGCTGTTGGGAGATCAATGGGAGGGATTTACCCAGGACAGTCAGCTGCAAAGACTGGCAGTGACCACGGACTACCACCCTCTGCCCTCCATGGAGGATTAGCTGCATAGGGATAGAGTGGCGGTGCTCTGACATGGTCTGTAGCTGCCCACTGGATGTGCAGGCTCTGAAGTTTTCCAGGTGGTGCAGACCAAGGTCAGCTCTCATCTGTGACTTCCCAGGGGCCACTGTGCCTGAGCTACTAAGCAATCTGAGATGGCTGCTACTTGTGCTTGGTTTGGAGATTCCCAGGAGAAGCCAAGCTGTGAATCTAGGCTGGCTGCTGCTAGTGCAGGGTTGGGGCCACTTAGCAACAAGTATGGGGATTGGAGAGTCCCTGAGGGCTGCTGTTGCTCCTGGGGAAGGATTTAGGAAGTTGTGAAGCAGGAACTAAGACTCACCATTCTTATGAAAAAGCCACTGTCAACAGCTCTAAGTTGGGTGGGGTAGATCATTCAGGGATCTCCCAGGAAGGGCAAAGAGTATTAGCCAGGTTGATGGAGTCTAGATATGGCACCAGTCAGCTGGTTCTATGGCTTTGTGGACAGAGGGTCAAAAAAGGGACAATGGCTTCTGCCCACCTTTCTACCAGGGAGAAAGCTGTCCTCCCAGCTCTGACCTTGATGCCAGACACTTCAGTTTCTCCCTGCATACCACTGGTGTCTTTCAAGTTGCTACCCCGCTGCTGGAGCTCAGAGGGAGAGGGCCTGAGTAAGTCTGTGTGTGGGTTCTTTAAAAGGAACTCCCTGGGACTCCAGAAGTTTCTTCCACTGACTCAATCCATGCTGGTTTTGCAGCCAGAAGTTATGTGGACTTATCTTCCTGGCACTGGAACCCTGGGCTGGAGGGACTGGTGTGGGTCTGGGACTCCTTGTTCTTGAGATATCCCTCCCAAATTTTTATCCACCACATGCGGATATGGGACCGGCTGTTCTGTGTTCTCACCTCTCCTCCCAGTCTGGATGGAAGTGGTTTCTTTAATTTCATAGTTGTTGGATTTCCATTCAACTTGATTTCTGAAGGTTCTCAGTGATGGTTGTTCTACAATTCAGTTGTAATTTTGATGTGGTAATGTGACAAGGCAAGCTGTGTTTGCCTATGCTGCTATCTTTGCTGGAAGTTTATCTATTTTTATTTCCTCTCCTTTCTTGAAACCAGAAAAGCTGGCAGTTGTGCTGCCTGTCTCCTACCAAACCCAATACGCAGAGACAGGGATTGAATCTTTATTGGTACTTTATTCAGAGGCGATCTGAGGAGATGGTGGGTTCATACCCTAACAGACCATCTCAAATCCCATTTTCAACCAACACTTTTTATAAGGAGAAGAAAAATGGAGGTAAGGGGATTGGAGTACAATGGCTCAGATACCATCTTGATGGCTTATAGTCTTCCTGAGGCACAAAGGTGGGGACTGCTTATGACCTCCTGGAGTCAAGGCGGGTCATAACTTCAGTTCCTAAAACAACAGCTTTTTACATACATTGATTACTAAGCTTATTAGCTATTAACTGAAAGTGAAAATTTTCCAACATTTGAGACCCCATCATTCTTACATAAAAATTTTGTCTTTATCTTTCACTGAAAATATACAAAAAACTAGGTCAAAAATCACTTTTCCCTGTGATATTATGTTACCAATTTAATTTACAGTTAGGTATTTTGGTTTGGATATGCTTTTAATTTTGTTTGTTTTTTCTTGTATATTTTTTGAACGTGTTAAACATCCTGGGTTGACAGTTAAACCTCTCACTACAAAGGAAGATCTCATTGTCATTCTTATCCCTTCCTGCCCTTTATGGTTAACCACATTTTAATGTCTAGTGTAGCCTTCCAGAGTTTTTCCTGTTTTAAATCCACACTCTAAGATACATTTATTGATTAGAGAGAACGGGGAAGAGAGAGAGACAGAGAGAGAAACATGCATGTGAAAACAAAACATCCATATCCGTTGCCTCCAGAGGTGCCCCACCCTGGATCCTACTGGGAATCTATCTAGTATGTGCCCTGACTGGGAATTAACCTGTGTCCTTTCCATCCATAGGATGACCCTCCAATCAGCCGAGCCACACTGGCACAATGGCCAGGGCCAGAGGTTTGTTTTTTATTTTTATGCAAAAGTAAGTATATATATATATATATACATACACACACTTCCCCTCCTTTACCGTACTTTGCTTGTGTCTCTGTGTGTTTTAAAGTTAACCATATAACCTGGAAGTTAATGTACAACAGTACTACATAATTGTGCTCATGTTTTATAAGGCTGTGTGCTCACCTATAAGCATTCCATGGTTTAACTAATTGGACAAGTCTTTTGAAGTGTGGCAGACTGACAGTCTACTTGCTGGAATCAGATTAAGTTCAAATCCTAGCTCCACCAATTTCTGAAACTTTCATTTTGAGCCAGCCATCTACCATCTTTGTATTTGTTTTTTCATCTGTAAAATAAGGATGTTGAAAAAGTAACACAATTCATTAGAATTTATGAGCATACAGCAATTAATACACTTACGGCACTTATGACAATTTATGGCGCATAGGAAACCCTCAACTGTTAAATAAAAAACGGGGCGGGTGGGAATGTTGATTTTTAGCAATTTCGAGGGAAATGTCCGGGAAAATCAAGTGGCGACACAGCGTACTTCCAGGACTTGAAAAATAGAAAGCATGAGTATACAGGACCCCCTGGGTCCCGGGTGAGTTCGACAGGAGTCACGGAGGGTCGAGGGCAGCGACGAGAGTGACTCAGTGATGCAACCGGGATAAGGTAAGCACATTTCCCACCAGACACAGGGGAGGGCAAAACGGAGTTCAGGGTCCTGTCCTCCTTCAGGCTACACGGTTTGGGACTGCAGCCCAGACACAAGGAGCCGGAGGGCTCACAGGCACAGCCGTACCCAAAACGCCCGCTGAGCCCGGAAGCAAGGTGTGGTCTCCGCAAGTGGCAGGTCGGCCTTGGCCGAGGGAAGGGGCGGAGCGCGTGAGGGAAGGGGCGGAGCGCGCGAGGGAAGGGGCGGGGCCTCGGTGGTGGCGCCAAAACTCTAACATGGCGCCGGAGCGATTAAGGAGTCGGACGGTCTCTGCTTTCAAGTTGCGTGGCTTGCTGCTCCGGGGGTGAGTGGGATGGGTAGTTTGCGGGACCGGAGGGGAGAGCCAGGGCCAAGCCACCGCACGGGGCAGCGGGACTCTCCGCGTACTGGGAGAGGTTTGACTTGAAGTGACAGAGACCCTTAAAAATGTCTAAGAAGCCTGGTGCTTTTGGCTGGGGTCAGGTTGCGATACCTTCATAGGTTTCTCCGACGCTGGCACAGGGTCGGAAAGCTTCACCCAGGCGGGACGAGGCTCCCCTACTGCAGGTGCCAAACTGAGCCTGAGTAGTGGCGATCTGTGTCGCAGCAGCGGTTTATTAGCACTGCGACTTTGGCACCTGTCAGCCTCCGCAAAATGGGAATCAGAGCAGCGCTGCAGAGCGTGGTCACTGAGACCTCAAAGGAGAGAACTGGGAAAGCCCATATGCAGTCGGTACCTGTCAAGTTATGTTGTTGGAGAAGCTGTAGGCCCTGCCAACCTTCCTAAGTTTGGATCAGGTATTATTCCAGAGAGAATTCCTGGAGAGTAAAAAGAGGGTAGGTTTGATGCATGTTCGTAGGTCTTCTGGGTCATTTCTTTTTCTTTCCCTCCCTCCCTCCCTCCCTCCCTCCCTCTTTAGAACTTCTCTGATAGGTTTCCTGGTCATATCTGTGTTTTCTAGGACCTACAGAATGAACCTTTCCAAGATTTTTCTTATTAAATCTGCTTTAAAAAAAAAAGAATATAGTGTTTACATCTTTGAATGCCTGCCAGATGGGCTATACTTTCCTGTACCAGGTTTTCATTACAATTGTGTGTGAAGGGTTTTTTAGTTTGTTCGTTTTTATAATGATGAGTTTTATGGGACTTTCAACTTTGCCTTTGAGTTAGTAGTTAACAAGGGCAAGAATGGATATACTCTGGGAGAAAATAATGAATTTCATTCCCTCGATCCTTGACATTTTGAAAATATAAGCAATTGGTCAATTTTTCTTTCTTTTCACTTAGAATTTGACCCAATATTAAGCTATCATTCATTAATTAATTGTGAGAAATATGCTGAAATCTATTAGCTGAAAAGCACTGTGCTAGGGTAAGACAGTAGCAGAGAGTAAGACACTATGGAGCTTGGGAGGCAGACAGTGCATTAGTTATTTATTGCTGCATAACAAACTGCCCCAAAGCTTATTGGCTTAAAATAGCACATACTTAATATTTTCTCACATTTCCCGTCAGTCAGTTATAAGCAGGCTTAGCTGGGTGCTCAGCTTCCAGGTCTCTCTCAAGGCAAAGGTCAAGTTGGGGTCATCTCCAATGTCAGTAGGGTAGGATTCACATCCAAGCTTTTTGGTGCTTGGTAATATTGAGTTCCTCCAGGCTTGTTGGGCCTCGGGCCTCGGTCCTTGCTGGCTATTGATTGGAGGTCACCCTTAGTTCCTTGCTATTCAGGCTCCCCAGACATGGCAGCTTGTTTTATCAAACCCGGCAAGAGAGCCTGCTCGAAAGATGGAAGTCAGTCTTTTGTAAACTAATCATGGAAGTGACATCTTGTCACTTGTAAAATTTTACTTTTAAAATTACAGTACAATACAGTAAAATATTCTCTCACTTTTGCTATATGCTGTCATTAGAGGCAAGTCACTAGGTACAGCCTGCACTCAAGGAGCGCATGTGGATGTGAACCAGGATGCATGGAGTATTAGAGGTCATCTTAGAAGTCTTTATCTACCATGGATATTAAATAATTCACAATTATTTAACTTCTATTGTGAAAAGTATTCGAGGAAAGAAGTGCTAGTATAGTATATACTTGGGTATATAAATAGCTCTAAAGTCAAGGAAGGACTTTATTGAAGATTGGTTGGAGCTGAGTGTTAAAAGATGAGCAGTATTTAACTAGGTGAGGAAAAGTAGGGAGAAATGACCATTTTGAGATCCTGAGTCAGGAGAGCACCAGAAAAATCAGAGACACTGGATTAGCCTAAAGAGACTCGGCAGGGCCACATCCTGTGTAGCTTTATGGGCTTTGGTCTATTCTAAGAGCTGCCCCAAGATTCACCCAAAATGCATGTGATTTTAGGGACTCAACATCAAATACCTATGGGCCACTGTCGGTGTGCTTAGCTCTTTGCCAAGGGATGACACAGTTCCATTTCTCAAGGAGTATCATCTGTTGATACAGTAAATTGGAGATATGTGACACCCACACATGAAACAATAAGCAACCTGAGATAGAGAACAATTGTGCGATGAGTATAATGATATTGGCATAAAGTGTAAAGTTGTGTGCTACATATAGAATGGCATGTAATTAGCAGATTGTTTAATACACAGTGCTCATTCTGAGCATTATTGATATTTAAATTAGGGAATCGTGTAGTAATTTTTTTTAAATTTCAGCTTTATTGAGGTTATTTTGTTGTTGGAGAGATTCATGTAACTTAATATGAGTGTTGCTTCAGTGTCTGTTATGTTTAGGACAAGGATCTTGAAGCAGAGGTAGTTCTGCCTTGAATGTAAGGTAATAAACTGCACGAGGCTAATGTAATGTGTCAGATCTAAGGTATATACGAGTGAGACTTAATTTCAAGAGGAAGGGGAGATTGCAGCAGGTAGGGCTGGGGTAGGAAGGCTTCTTAAAAGAAGGATGTGATTTAGGGCTTTAAGAACAGTTATGTTTACGAGGCACCGAAGGGAGAACTTGTTCAGTACAGGAAAGGTGGGTACTGCTTGCAGGCAGGAATGAATGGATCTTGATTTCAATGCTAGACTGATGAATGTTTGCCAGTTTTTGTCATAAAACTTTTAGCCTTAATTACCAAATCATCTGCCTCATCTTTTCTTACTATCTCTTATCAGCGAAGCTATTAAATACCTCACAGAAGCTCTACAGTCTGTTAGTGAAGTAGAGTTTGAAGATGCACTGGAAAAAATCATCGATGCAGTTGAAAAGCAACCCTGTAAGTAACATTCTGATAGCTCTTAAATTGTTAATATACTTCTACAGCCTCAATTAGACTTATAGACTTAAATGAAAGTTGAGGATTCAGTATTTTTTTTTCCAATTTTATTTTAATGATTGTTCAAGTACAGTTTTCTCCCCTTTACTCCCAATCAAGCCCACCCACCGAGGATTCAGTATTTTTAAAAGGTTGGTTTGTTTGTTTGTTTGCTTGCTTGTTTGTTTATTTTTAGAGAGATGGGAAGGGAGGGAGAAAGAGAGGGAGAGAAACATCAGTTGGTTGCCTCTGGCACACACCCTGACCTGGAATCGAATTGCAACCTTTCTCTTTACAGGATGATGCCCAGCCAACCTACCAAACCACACTGGTCAGGATGATGATTCAGTATTAAGATGTCCCAGCCTTATGGGACATACCCCTGGTAGCACATCTTCCGAAGGGATAACTTCTTGTTCCTTTGGAACCTCAGAGACCCGTTTACAGTTCTTCCTTCTCATGGAGCTGTCACCACCACATTTTTGTGCTTACCTTCTGATTTTGATCTGGTCCTTTATGCTCACTTTTGTCTTGCTGTGCATGCCTATAACTTTGTCTTACTTAACTTAGGTGCTCCTAAAAGGTGGGGTGGGGGGAGGAAGGGAGCAGGACTAACTCCCTTCTTGCTTCAGCCTTTCTTCAGGGATCTTTTTGTTAAGTACTTAGCCTTTTGCCACAATTTTGGGCCTACAAAGGAGGAATGCTCTTCCACACACAAAAAAGTCCACTGTTTCTAGAGCACTGAAGGAGAGAAGTGGGTGCAGCTTGCTCTCATATGATAGATAGATGTTAGTTTCTTCAATTATATAGAAAGAAATCTGTTCTATGAGATAGGACAAAATGCTATTATATCTCATGTTCACTTCTGAAGGCAGAATTTTAAATACAACCTTGTTTTCAAAAATTTCTTTATAGTTGAAAATTTAGACAATGATTAAATTTAGAAAATTAGTATTTGTAAAATTAAGATGGCACATGGTATTTTGCCGGAGAACATACCAAAGTGGTTAAGGGTGACCAGTCTGGGACCAGGCTTGTGTTTGTGTCGCTCTCCAGTCCTGGCTGTGCTCTCGGTTCGGTTGTTCAACCTCTCAACGTTGCACTTTCCCCATTTATAAGGTACGGGCATATGAACACCAGTCGTAGAATGCCTCTCTAATGGGAGAGTGTTTGCAAAGTACTGAGCATGGTGCTGTGCACACATATACTAAGGGCTTAATAGGTGGTAGCTGTTACTGTTATTATTGTTACTATGATGGCTACTGAAACACATCACGTGTGATAAAAAAGTTATACTAATGTAAACTTATTAAACCTAAGAGCTTACAATTTTACTAAACAATAACTAGAACAGGAGGGCATTTGACTGTGTATTAAGGTACTACAAGTGTATTTGAGTGTAGAAAATTAAGGTATTTGAGGTATGGCTTTTGTTAATGTTCTAATATTTTTTTCCTCTTAAAAACTATGTAATAAGAACCTCCAGGTGTGTCTTCAGATTATTTGTAAGAAAAAAGCTATCTGTGGGAAGAACTAATCTTTACACTTGTTTTTAAAATTTGACTTTGAAATTCTCTTTTCAGTGCCATCCAACATGATCGAACGATGTGCAGTGGAAGCAGCGGTCCAGGAATGCAGTCAGTCGGTGGATGAAACCATGTATGTGGAAAAAATGAACTTTCCCCCCATGTTGGAGGGGTTATTGAGTGCTTATTTTAAATTATTTTCATGGGGAAATTAATTAGTGGTCAACATTGCTGTAGTGGTTATGTCTTAGTGTTTCCTTTAAAGTGATAGCCTACATTATAAACCTCATTATCAATTGACTCCTCTCTACTATTTTATGCTAGAATTTGAGATAATTGTGTAGTTTGTACCAGACTACTTTTTACCTCGTACCCCACACTATATTCTGTGGGTTGTAAATGAACTGAACATTCAGACATATAACTGACTTTCGCTCTAAGGAGAGTGCTGAACCCAGAGAAGCTCAGAGGCTCACCTTGGGTCACGTGGTGAATGGCAAAGGAGGTAGAACCTCAGTTTTATGGCTTTCCCCCATGTTGTGCTGTCAGAGCTTAGGAGTTTATGTGCCAGTCATTTTCCTGGGTTTTATTTCTCTGAGTGTCCCCCTTTCTTTCCTCCTTTTCAAATATAAAAGTTCCTTTATAATTGAAAATTTACAAAATTAGTATTTGTAGAATTAAGATGGCACCTGGTATTTGCTTCTTTGAAAATTCACAGCGTTTAACTGGAAAAAAAACATCTGGAAAAAAAACATCTGGGAAAATTTTTTTCAATTATCTACATTTCCCCTATTTGGGGAAATGTAGATAATTGAAAGGAGTCATTACTATCATTTTGGTCAGCAGTTTCAGTTCCCTGTCAGAACTAAGAGCTGCTAAAACAATAGAGAAAGTGTGGAATTTTAACTTTATTGTTGGAAACTCGGTATTTAAGATACTCGAGTGGTGTACCCCTGAAGCCATCAATAAAAATTTAAAATGATTGTATCCCAAATGTAAAGGTGATAATCATAAAATAGGCATTAAAGTTCCCAGTTGTTTTTGTTTAGCTATCGATATTTATTTATATGTTCCAGTCAGCCAATGTAGAGGTTCAGTAAGTACTGAATGGTAAACAATCTTTACAACTTCAGTTGTCAGAAAGTTGTAGTACAGCAGGAGAGAGGCTCTCATTTTTGTAGATGAAGAAATGCCATAATGAGTTCAGTAACTTGCCAGGATTGATCCACTAGAAAATGGTGCAGTTTTGCATGCATGCCATGTTTTCTTCAAGTCTGGGATTCTCTGCTCCTCTTGACTTAGTGCTACCACCAGGGTAGCAGGAATGTTTTTGAGTTTCGGAGATAAACATATAATGTTACGGAATTTTTTTTTGGTTAGAATATTTATGCTAGTGCTATGAATTTTTTTAAACCTCTTTCAAACATGGTTATGTTATTAACAGTATCTGAAAGTAAAATTATATGTTGATTTTCCTTCTTTGACTATAAGTGTCTAGGATGTTACCAAAATTTTGGGGGTTCTTTTTCTATTTCACATCTTTTTCTAGGACATTTTTGCATAATATTTTGGAATAAAAAATGTCAACAATGAATCATATCATTTAATAATATTGTTCAAGAAAGTACTACATATGGGGAGAGATTTTATTCAAATATGACTTTTTATATCTAAGTGTTCTTCTTCAACACATGACATTCCTCATTAGAAATTAACTTGACTATTTCTGTTTGCTTGGAATATCAGCAATGCTTTCTTGTGTTAAGGAGGAAAATTTATAAGCTAAACCTTTGACTCCCATAACTTTTTTTTTTAGATTGTATTTATTTTATTTTTAGACAGGGGGAAGGGAGGGAGGAAGGGAGGGAGAAAAGGAGGGAGAAACATCAACGTGTGGCTGCCTCTCATGTGTCTCCTACTGGGGACCTGGCCCACAACCCAGGCATGTGCCCTGACTGGGAATTGAACCAGCAACCCTGTGGTTCACAGGCTGGCACTCAACACACTGAGCCACACTAGCCAGGGCCATATTATTTTTGACAGTATAAGAAATTGTGTATTTGATCTGTAAAAATAGTGTGCACGTGTGACATGAGATTATAATGCAAGTTTTTCATCTAGAATACTTATGTTTTAGTAAATCAGATCTGTGTTTTTGGGGATGTTTTTCAGAGAACATATTTTCAATATCATAGGAGCATTTGATATTCCACGCTTTGTGTATAATTCAGAAAGAAAGAAATTTCTTCCGTAAGTATTCCTTGTATTGATTTCCAAGTGTACATTTTTTCAGAAGGTATGTAGTCTCATATTTCATTTTTGTCCTACCTTTGTGTATTTGGATAGTCATAAATAGGCATTCCTTTTTTCCTAGTCTATTAATGACCAACCACCCTGCACCAAATTTATTTGGAATAGCAAGAGATAAAGCAGAACTGTTTCGTGAACGATACACCATTTTGCATCAGGTAAGTTGTGGGGGAGGGGAGAAAGAGACCATTTCCACTTAGGTAAGACTTGGGGATAATTAAAGGATGGAATTTTGTAGTCTCTGTTTGAGAGCCCAATGTAAGGAATACAGAAATAAAAAGATAATTTCCCCTTAGCGATTTTGATGATAAAAATAGTAGCTAACATTACATGCTTTTGATATACCAAGCATTGTTTATCACTTTACGGACATTATTTACTTTATTTAATCATCATAATATCAATGTAAGTATAAGTGTCATTATTACCATTTTACAGGTGAGGAAACTGAGATCTAGAGAAGTTTAGTAACTTGCCCAAAGATCTTATCTAGTTAAGTAGAGACAGGGTTTTAATCCAGTCTGTCTGAGTCTGGAGCCCAACCTTTGCCTACTACTTTAGACTTCCTTCAGGCAGTTTATTGTCCATGAAGTTAAAGACATTTGCACTAATAAAATATAAAGTAGAATTTTATGCATGCTCTACAAGAGATATGAACATGCAATGGAAAAATCAGGGAAGTCTTCAAGGAAATGATGGTGCTTGACGAGGGCATTGATTGCTTTGCTCTTGTAGCAGTAGGGAAAATGTGGTGTGAACACAGTCACAACAAAAGGAAAAAGTGGACTCTGTTCAGTACATAATGAACCATCAGTATACTTTGTGTGGAGAGGAAGGCTCATGAAGAGGAGCATTATGGGATAACTTGGAAAGGCAAGTGGGAGCCAAACTGTGGGTATGCCTTGGATGGTATTCTTGAGAGTTGGGTCTCTGTTCTCTTGGTACAAGGAACTTTGGAATATCAGAGAGATTCAATTGAAGCTGGGTTTTTTTAGGCTTTTTCTACCAGAAGATTTTTCGGGTGATTTAGAGAGTGAGAGAAGACTCACAAGAATCTGTGGTATTAGTCCTGGCATAAATGATAGCCAGGATGAAGGATATGGCAAGTGCAGTAGACAAAGGGACAGCACTAGGCCAGTGGAAGCCATAGTTCATGGTGACTGGCTTGGATGTGAAGGAGAAGGGGGAGAGTGAAGACTCAAAGATGGTTAGGATTTTGAATCTGAAAGAGTACGATAGAATAGTGGCAAAATGGGACTTCCAGCCAAGATGGAGGCATAGGTAGTCGCACTGTGTCTCTTCGCGTAACCAAAACTAAGGACAACAAAAATTGAGAAACAAAAAAACAACCAGAATGGAGAGGAGTGAACTGAATGGAATTCTGACTACCATACATCCAGACCGGTAAGGAGGGGTGGAGTTGGAGGCCTATGGAGAGGGGTCAAGGGGTCCCAGCAGGAAAAATCAGTGGCTGGCAGACGCGGGCGCGCAGGGCACAGATGGCAGTTGGCGGACCCCAGAAGCGCAGGGGCAGCTGACAGACCCGTGGCAAACCCTGGGCCCGGGAGGCAATGAGCAGACCCAGTGTGCCGCATCCACACATTCGCGCGCAAACTAAGTGAAAACGGGCAGCAACACAGACTGCGCAACCCAGGGACCCAGTGCCACTGGGAAACAAAGCCTAAGAGCACCGACTGAAAACACCTGTGGGAGCTGAGGCCGGGAGATTCTCTCAGCCTCACAGGAGAGCTCCCAGGGGAGACCCAGAGAGTCCGAGAAAGTGCACAAGCCCCCCGCCGGGAGCCAGCACCAGAAGGGCCCAATTTCCTTGTGGGAAGGGCAGAGGGGACTGAAGTCCCAGAGAGAGCAGAGCAGGCACCATTGTTCCCTCTCAGACCCCGCCCCCACATACAACGTCACAACCCAGTGACTGGGGTGCCCCGCCCCGTGAACACCTAAGGCTCCGCTGCCCTTACGTAACACCTGCAACCAGACCAAAGGAAAATAAAAAATAAAAAAGATGGCTCAAACATAATTAAAAGCCCCAGAGTCTATTTTTTTTAAGTGACTGAGAGCCAACCTATCAGATGCACAGTTCAAAACACTAGTGATCAGGATGCTCACAGAATTGGTTGACTTTGGTCGTAAATTAGATGAACAAATGGAGGCTACAATAAGAGAAATGAAGGAAAATGCACAGGGAACCAATAGTGATGGAAGGAAAACTGGGACTCAAATCAATGGAGTGGACCAGAAGGAAGAAAGGAACAACCAAACAGAAAAGAATGAAGAAACAAAAATTCAAAAAAATGAGGAGAGGCTTAGGGACCTCCAGGACATCTTTAAACGTTCCAACATCTGAATTATAGGGGTGCCAGAAGGGGAAGAGGGAAAACAAGTGGAAAAGTTATTTGAACAAATAATAAAGGAGAACTTCCCCAATCTGACAAGGGAAATAGATTTCCAGGAAGCTCAGAGAGCCCCAAAGAGGTTGGACTCAAGGAGGAACACGCCAAGGCACATCATAATTACATTAGCCAAGGTAAAGATGAAGGAGAGAATTCCAGAAGTAGCAAGAGATAAGGGGACAGTCACCTACAAAGGAGTTCCCATCAGACTGTCAGCTGATTTCTCAAAAGAGACCTTGCAGGCAAGAAGGGGCTGGAAAGAAGTATTCCATGTCATGAAAGGCAGGGACCTACATTCAAGATTGATCTCTCCGCCCTGACTGGCGTAGCTCAGTGGATTGAGCGCAGGCTGCGAACCAAAGCATTGAAGGTTCGATTCCCAGTCAGGGGACATGCCTGGGTTGCAGACCACAGACCCCAGCAACCACACATTGATGTTTCTTTCTCTCTCTCTCTCTCTCTCTCTCTTACTCCCTCCCTTCCCTCTCTAAAAATAAATAAATAAAATCTTAAAAAGAAAAAAGATTGCTCTATCCAGCAAAGCTTTCATTTAGAATGGAAGGGCAGATAAAGTGCTTCTCAGATAAGGTCAAGTTAAAGGAGTTCATCATCACCAAGCCCTTTATTATATGAAATGTTAAAGGGACTTACCTATGAAAAAGAAGATTAAAAATATGAACAGTAAAAAAAAGACATCAAACTCACAGTAACAACCATACCTAAAACAAAAGCAAACTAAACAAACAACTAGAAGAGGAACAGAACCACAGAAATGGAGATCACATGGAGGGTTAGCAACAGGGAAGTGGGAGGAGGAGAGAGGGGGAAAGATACAGAGAATAAGTAGCATAGATAATAGGTAGAAAATAGGGGGAAGGCAAGAATAGTATGGGAAACGTAGAAGCTAAAGAACTTATGACACATGGACATGAACTAAAGGGGGGGAATGTGGGTGGGAGGGCGTGGGCAGGGTGGAGGGCAGTGAAGTGGGAAAATGGGACAACTGTAATAGCAGAATCAATAAAATAAAAAAAGAATTTAAAAAATAGTGGTAAAGTGTTAACAAATAGTAGCAAGAGAATGTTTGAGGAAGATGATGACAGGTTCTGTTCAGAACATTTGAGTTAAGTTCATAGTAGGCTATCAGGTAAAAGGTTTGTCTGGACCAAAGAAATCCATCCGGGTAGAGAGAAATTCAGGGTGCATCTGCCTGCAGTAGTCGATGGAACTATTCAGGGGTGGGATCCTGAGAGGAAGATGCAATAGAAAAGGGACGAGAGTAGAATTTGGGGCCAGGCTAGGGTGGTGTTACATGGCAGGAACAAAAATGTTCGAGGAGGAGAGGACTGACAACAGGCATAAGCAGTGAACAGGCTGAAGAGAATGAGCACCAGCTTATCTGTTCTGCCCGTTCTTCACCTGCATGATGCTGCCAGGCTGACTCTCCTGAGATGGAGCTGTGATCATGGCATGACTGCACAGAATTCTTTCCAGGAAATCTGCCTATTGAATTAAATGGAAATTATACTCAATATTTGAGATGTCACACATTTTTGGCCTAATCTCTACTTTTCCTCTAATCATACCATGCTAGAGCCAATACTGAAGTTTGGAGTTATTGTTTATATTTCCAGTGTTCTGTGACTTTGCTCAGACTACAGTTGTCCCTCATTATATCGCGGCTCACTTACTGCGGCCGCGATATAGCGAGGGACGACTGTATACTTCACTGGTGAGTACCCATATAGAATTTTATACGTTGTTAAAATTATGTAGGTTTAAGAGTGTAGATAGTGTTTAAGAGCATATGGAGTGTTTATAATAGCGTGTAGGAAACGTTAATAAGAGAGTGGGAAAGGATTATAGGAGTGTGGGAAGGGTTTATAAAGCCTTAAAATGTATACAAATAGTAAAATACTCGGATTTTCACCTGTCACGGGGGTCTCTGGAACATAACTCCCTCGATAGGTGAGGGATCACTGTATTTACTGTCTAGATAGTTCTTCCCTCTCATCTCTATTGTTGAAACCCTCCAAATTCTGGGAGGCTGTTCTCGAATTCCTCTTTTCTGAGGCCCTTCTTAATCTCCAGTTTGTTGCAATTTCTCTCTATGCAAACCACTGACTACTCATTAGTTCCCCTACTCGACTTCCTGGCGCTGACCCTGCCTTGCATCGGTTCTTATCCCTGTTGTCAAGTGCAGATTCCTTGTTTGTTTCCCCTGCTCCATTAGGTGCAGTGCTTTTCAGAGAGGATGCTTGGTAAATACCACATTTCTTTTCTTTTTTGAGGGTGTCACTTAACCCCCTGAGCCTCATTTCTTCTCATCTGTGAAATAAAAGGGTTATATTTTATTTCAGTCCATTCATATTTTCATCACAATTGTCTTCCTGAAAGAAATCTTATTTTATTGTTATTCTACTTCAAAACCTTTGCTTTCCATTGTCTATAAGGCAAACTTCTTTGCTTGGCATGTGAAGTCTGTGCTGTCAGGGTTCTTCTTTTGGAGGTTACCAAAACTCAAATTGACTGGAACAGAAAGAAGTGTAGAGGTCCATCATGGGTTGACCCAGATGCCCACACAACATCCTGAGGCATCTGCCTCTTTCTATCTCCCAGCAACTTTAAAATTCATTTTACTTTCTAACAAGTTCTGAGGTGACAGAGATGGCCACTAGTCACCTTAGCAATAGTTTCTTATTGGCTCAGCTTGAGACCCTTGCTCAGTCCTAAACCAATCACTGATCAAAGGAGTACCTTGATTCATTAGCCCTTGGTGGCCTATCTGTAGAAGGGCAAAAGGGCACCAGCTCTACCTAAACTGCATGAACCCACAGTAGGGCAGGGAGGGTTTTCCAAACAGAAGCTCCAGCTTATCTCTTGCCTTGTCTGACATACTGCCTCACACACCTCATGTTGCAGCGGTTCCTAAATACTCCTTTACTCTTATAACTCTTCCATGTGACACATCCCTTCCTCTGCCCGAAGTGTCTTGTCTTAGCCTCCTTTTGTTTCCAACTAGCAAAGTCTTTTCCCATCATTTAGAATCTCATTAAATGGCCCCTTCTGCCACGACTCCTTTTTATTTTGTATTGTGACCTCTTGGTACTCTCTCACTGGTTCCCGTGCTCTGAGGATGACAACTTGGTTTGTTGTCTTCATGTCCGCACGCCAGAGTGTGCTGCTGCCAGGTACACAAGAGACTTAAAATGTTTTAAATAATTTTATTTTTATTTTTTAAATTATATATCTAGATTTCTACATTCAGTTATGTGGATTTTCAAATTTGAGAATAGATAATAGAAACATTAAATTTAAGCACTGTGTTTTGTCAGGGTACTATTTTAATGAATCTTGGTTTTAAGTGTCTGCTTCAGTAATTCATGGGAATCTTTCTTTTTTACAGAGGACCCACAGACATGAACTGTTTACTCCTCCAGTGATAGGTTCTCACCCTGATGAAAGTGGAAGCAAATTCCAGGTTAGAACATTTGTCCTAGTTATTTAGGGGGTGTAAGTATATAAGTTTAATATTTATTGCTCATTCTGACTTACTGAATTTTAAATGAAAATGAACCACTAGTTACTGTTTAGATAATTGATCTGTGCCTATCTACTGTTGATAAAGTCCATGCCCTATGCCCTGGGTCCTACAAACCTCTAATAAAAGCAACAATTTCCTTCTTTGGGGCAGGCCCTGAGTATGTGGTAACCTCCAGATAGTCTCTGACCACAAGACAGATCCCTAGTTCTCCTGATCCATTTGTTATATACTATACTGACTTTCTGTCCAACCCTCAACATTGCCCTTTGCCCTCACTGTTACTCCAAAATACTGGTGCTTGTCCAGCCCATCCCTTTAGTGACCACCACACGCTTATTCAACTACAACGGACTATATCAGTTAGAGTGATAACTTTATATGGGCATTAAAGAAACAACATTTGTCGAATGAATGAGAGAGCCCAGACAGGCTACAGGGCTGTGGGGACCCAAGGAGCAGAGGTGAGACCGACAATTTCTTTCATGTGTACGCCTTCCGCTTTTATACTCTTACGCCTCGGAAAGTGGCTATCAACCAGCACTGTTGCTTTTGTCCCAGCAACACACCTACTCACGCCAGTCCGTCTGTGGCTCTGTTCCCTTCTTCAGCACACAGGACCCACTGGGGGTAGTCCTCAGCTACTTGTGTCTGGGCCCCACCATTTCCGCAAGGCTCTAAATAGGTTCTAAGGAGGTCCAGTCTCTCCTAAGGTTCAAATTCTCCACCAGGTTAGATCAGCAGTCATGAAGATGAGTGATCGGATAGATTCTAAAACAATAATACCAGATAATGCCCAAATTAATGTTTGATGGCACCATAAGGACAAGACATTTATAGTATTTGACAGTTTCTTCTTTTAACTTTTAATAAGGAAAAAATATAGTATGTTTTGGAAATTTATATTACTTATTTCTCTCTCTCTCTCTGTCTCTCTCTCTCTCACACACACACACACACACACACACACACACAGGTTTCCTATGGCAACTCAGATACCCGTAGTATGGAAGCAATATTTCTTCTCTCCTCTTTACCAAAGTAACTTTAAGACTTAATTAAGTATTTTATTCTTCTCAGTCTTTCCAAGCTGTTTAACTTTGTATCCCTGATGGTACCTTCCCTACTTGAACTGCCACTTATAATATCTATATGGTGATCTCACTTTATGGGTCGCAAAAGTGGTGTCCTTGGAAATCCTTACTTGTAGTTTTGTACTTCTGTGTTGCCTGCTTGCTTGATTGATTGGTTTTATGTGAATTTCAATATTTTCCCCAATCTTTAAATTGTATTTTTATTTTTTAATTGTCTTTTTGAAGAACCTAAGTTCTTAATTTGTTGAAGTCCAACTAACAGTTTTTTTATTGGATAATATTTTGGCATTGTTTTTAAGAAATCTTTACCTAACCCAGTTTTTAGGATACAGGTCTAGTATATATATATTTTTATATTCATCCTTAAGTATTTCATTTTATAAAAACTATTTTAAATGTACATTAAATTTCTGTGTTGTTTTAGGTTCATGTTTTTATTTTTTTAAGATTATTTATTTATTTATTTTTAGAGAGGGGAAGGGAGGGAGAAAGAGAGGAAGAGAAGCATCAATGTATGGTTGCTTCTTGCATGTCCCCCACTGGGGACCTGGCCTGCAACCCAGGCATATACTCTGGCAGGGAATTGAACCGGTAACACTCTGTTTGCAGGCAGGCGTTCAATCCAGTGATCCCCACCAGCCAGGGCTAGGTTCATGTTTTTAAAGAGGAACTCCAATATGAAATTTAAATTATTATTTTGGGATGATGGGATTACATATGCCTTTATTCTCTATATTTAAAATTTCTCTCCTTTAGTAAATATCTATTCTTTGTAATACATACCATTATGTGATAAAGATGAAAGAAGCTCTATTTGGTAATTTCTATAAAAATGGAAAATGTTATACCCATTCATCCAGCAATTCTGCTTAGCTTTTTGTAGGTTGAAATTTTATTTTCTAAGTTTTATTTGATTTTCTACTATAAAGTAGGTAAAAATACTGAAATTTACACTCAAAATTATTTATAAAAAGATTAGTTTCTTAAAAGAATATATATATTTTTAAATTTTTATGTCTTGAGAGAGAGAAAGAGAAACAAAGATTTGTTGTTCTGCTTGTTGTTGCATTCATTGGTGGATTGTTGTATTTGCCCTGAGCAAGGATTGAACCCACAACCTTAGTGTATCAAGATGATGCTCTAACCAACTGAGCTACCCGGCCAGGGCTGGAATATATATTTTTAATCTTTAAGTATTTATTTTGTTTTATTTTAGCTTAAAACAATAGAAACCCTACTGGGCAGTACAACAAAAATTGGAGATGTAATTGTTCTTGGAATGATAACACAGTTAAAAGAGGTAAGTTAAACTTAATCAGCATCAAATTTTTATGTGCACCCTTCAGATTGATGAAATGTTAGTTACATATAGCATTTCTACAGAGTGGAGGAGCCTAGTCCTCACTGAAAGCTCTTAACCTCAGTTATTAAGTAACCTTTCCATCTGTGTTTGCTTTCCTGGTAGACCAGGAAGGAGTGTCTCATACCGGCCACCAGATTGCAATAATCTGAAATTAGTCCCCTCTTGACCTCTGGTTGAACTGAGCGTACTGAATTTCTGAAAAAGCAAAGCTTCAGACCACATCCTGGTCCCTTGGTGACACTGCTGACTCTCTTAGGTAAAGGCACCTGGTGAGGCTCTTATGGCAGCCAGAAAGTGTCTCTTGCCATCTCTTGATCTTCAGTGGTCATTCTGTAGGTACCTAGGAATCTCAATTAAGTGATTAGTCTGAAGTCACCAGGCTAGTAAGTAGAAAAGCCTGGACTAGGAATTGTTGAGTTTTGAGGTACACTGTACTTTCTACTATATTGTTTTGTCGAAATTGTCAGTGCTTTAATTATTTAAACATAGTATTCATTTGTACATAATAGTGGACATATGTCTTTTAATTTGTTTTTAGGGAAAATTTTTTCTGGAGGATCCGACGGGAACAGTGCAACTGGATCTTAGTAAAGCTATATCCTTCACTTTTTTTTAATCTGTGAATTACAGAAATTGATTATATGTCATTCTCAAATTTAGCTATTTGGTTTCCCAATGTAACTTGCATATGGTGGTGGTGTCAGAATTTAGAGACATAATCCTAAATAGAGACAAAAATACTTCAATTCCCTCTTATTTGGAGAACCCAGAAAAATCACTGAGGGAGTTTATAACATGCTAAGAATGATCTGTACTGTCAGTGTTACCAGGTTATATCCTAGATTCACATATATGGACATATAAACCTAAATTTTTTAAGGTGTCATCTATTCACAGTTTCAAATGGGAAGTCTTTGAATTTATCGTTTAGTAGTACTGTTGGGCCCAAAATGTATGTTGACTTTATCACCACCTCGAGCATAGAAATAAAATTATTTTCCTCAACTGTGTATACCAGTTTCACAGTGGTTTATACACAGAGTCATGCTTTGTCTTAGCAGAAGGTAAGTCAGTCTACTTTCCTCCTGTCCTTATCATTCTCCAGTAAAACCATTTCTGCATTGGTTAAAATATGTTAAAATGGTATAATTGGGAGAGCATTCATTACCAGAGCATACTTTAAACAACTTTAAATAACTCTCAGACTGCTAATTGGCACAGGTTTCTTTTTGGGTGATGAAGATATTTTGAAATCAGTGATGATGTTTGTACGACTTGTTATATATTTAAAAACCACTGAATTACATACTTTTAAAGGTGGATTGTATCATATGTGAATTATATCTCAATAAAGTTGAAAACAGATTTTATGTAGGGTCATAAAATGAAACATTTCCTAATCTGTGTACCTTATCTCTTTACTGACACATGTATTGTGAATAAAATGAAAAGCTTTAATTCTGAATCTATTTCTATTTCATGTTTTTGAAAAAATAGAACTGAGATTGTCTCTGGATCTAAAGTTGTTCTCCAGCTCAGTGGGAATGGCAACTTCTGTAGTTAGTTGACAGGGGTTGATATGATAGCCTGGGATCACTGCCGTGTGTTTTATACTTTTGTTCTTTCAAACAAGAAGGAGAATTGCACAAATGAAAGCGACATTTTTACTTATGTTTTTTCAGGTTGGTTTGAAGATCAAGTGTTTCATGTCAATGCCTTTGGATTTCCACCCACTGAACCCTCTAGTACTACTAGGTACAGACATGTTTGACTTAAACCCTGCAGGAATTTTGTAATACTGGCAGTAATGAGTGTAAGGTAGTATATATATCATGTTTCAGTTATTACAAGGCCTTAGGCTTTGTGGTAGAATGCAAAGAGCAATGGACAATTGGAGTTAGAAGACTGGGCATTATATGTAACTGAAAACTACTGGACTGACTCTGTTGCAAGTGTAGTTGCGAAAGCATCTCTGTACTTTTGTCTTTAACTGGGAAAGAATTCCAATTGGCCTGTCTTACTTGTCTGTAGGGTTGATGAGATAAAAGATAGAAAAAAACTTAGGAGAAATTAATTGCCATGTTAATATAAAGTTCTTATTTTTGTATTTAACTAATGAGTGAAAGTTAAAAGTGGCAGATTCTGTAGCTCTTTAATATAAATGAAAGTACCATAATATTAGAAATTTCCAGAGGGCCTCCCCCTCAGAGGGCCTTCTCTGCGAGGAGTGAGTTCTTGTCACTTGAGCTAACTGAGCAGAGGCTGAATGGTGGAATAAAAGTGGTAGCTGGTAGGCTATGGGTTGAATTTAGTCTACAGATCTTTTCTTTCTTTCTCCCTTCCTCTCTTTCTTCCTTTCCTTTCCTTTCCTTTCCTTTCCTTTCCTTTCCTTTCCTTTCCTTTCCTTTCCTTTCCTTTCCTTTCCTTTCCTTTCCTTTCCTTTCCTTTCCTTTCCTTTCCTTTCCTTTCCTTTCCTTTCCTTTCCTTTCCTTTCCTTTCCTTTCCTTCTTTCTTTTCCTTCCTTTCTTTTTCTTTCTCTCTCTTTCTTTTTCTTTCCTCTTTCCCTCCCTCCCTCCCTCCCTCCCTCCCTTCCTTCCTTCTCTCTCACTCTTTCTTCTTTCTTTCTCTTTCTCTCTCTTTCTCCCCTTCTCACTCCCTCCCTCCTCCCTCTCTCCCTCCCTCCCTCCCTTCCTTCCTTCCCCTTTGAGGTGTTAAAACACATTCTGAGTTAGTTCCAACATTTAGAAATAGGAGATTTCTCATAAAAATCTGTATTTTTGAGTTCTCTTGAGCCACTGATCTGGGGACATGGTGCCTGAATTCTCACCTGGCTACAACTCTACTGCAGTGACTATCCATTTTGGGCAGGTTATGTGTGTGCACCCAGCTCATATGTAGTTAGCCCCAGCTGGCAGCTGCTTTGATATCTGTGTTTCCTTCCTGAAGCCTGTACGCATTTGAGTTTGCTCCTCTGGGAGATTAAAGTTGCTTTCTAACTTGAGATTCTATTGTGAAGGTAAAGATTTCAACATGTGTAAGGATTAAGATGTTAGTTCTGCATACCTGTATCAGTTCAGGTGTAGAGGCCAGGTTTCCTGCCTGTGGGTCATGGGCAGGGCAACCTTTATGGTGCAACTTCTCCTCCTTTGAAGTAATCTGGGGATAGTTCTGGTCACACTAAGGAGACCACAAGCCCTCATCAAGCCAGCTCACTTGGAAGTGAATGTTTTCAATGCTAGTTTGTGGCTTTTTACTACATGGTAGGTCTTCTTTGAAATATATTTCAATCAAAATTGTTCTCTTAGTGTTTTAGATTCAAAATTACTACTTGGGAATGAGAGGTATAGTTGAGGAAGCTGGCAAAGAGTATTACCATTTGCTTCAATTTAGCAAAGAGGTTGTCATTATAATGTCCCACATAATGTTCAATTTAAATTATGCCATTTTCTAAATTGAACTGTTTTGTGTGTGTTTAGTACACCAAAGACTGGTATGAGGTATCATAAAGTACATTAAAATAAAATAATTGTTTTATTCCTATTAGAATTGTAAATTACTCTTCTCTTAAACTATCTTCCAAATAAAATTCAACGGGCTGTATTCTGGTGGTAGTTAGCGAATTCAACAACAGATATTTTATTAAGTAATTTTTATGTGTAAAATACTGTTTCAGAGATACAAATAAGTACACTTAAGTCTACAACATGGTCCCATCCCAAAGGGATTTACACTAACCTAATGCCTTCCCACTATTGGGCAGTTTGTTGTATAATTTTTTGGAATACAGACTTGCCAGAACTTCACTGCTGTCTTCATCACACTTTCACTGGTACAGGGCATGTGACTTGTGTTTTCTGAGTCCAAGGTGGTATTAGAATTTCCAGAATTTCTAGAATATTTATTTCTTTTCAGATTTAACAACTTAGGAAAAAGGGTACTGTCAGGACTGTATTTGCACCTTATGTCCCATGAACCATGGACAGCAGATGTTAGCAGGGCTTTAATTCTGAAGAATCAGTTTAATAGGTATTTCTTTCTGTGATACTCTGGTTTATGCTTGGGTATATATTTACTTGAAGTCACCATACAATTGTATCGACTTATTGCATTCCTCTGTAACTGCGAGATTATTACTGTAAGAGCATACCTTTGAAAATGCCAAATACAGTTGGTGGCAACAATAACAGCTGCCATGTCCGAGTGCTCACAATGTACTACACCTTGAACCCTAAGAGCTAGTTGTAACATACCTCCAAATATTCACAATTCTAGGATATAAGTTAACCTTTGTAGGATTTCTTGATTCCTTAGAACAGATTTTAAAAGTGGAATTGTTTGGTCAAATGGTTAGCACTTTTGAGAAATGGTTAGTTCTTTTTGAGATTTTAATTGGATATTGTTCAAACTGAGTACCCATTTCTCTTATTTTCAACTACATGGGAAGTTATTATTTATTTTAGTATTTGCTTTTGTCAGTTTTAAAAGGCACAGATACAGCCTATTAAGACTTTTATGTACTACTCTGTATTGCTCCTTTTCTCATTTTAGAACATTTAAATAAAGTTGTTTGCTACAAATAATACATTTTCATGGTACTATATATATTGATGGAGAAAAAATCTTATTAGATAGAAAGAAGGTTAATTTGTAAAATTATAAAAATATTTCCAACAGGATATAGAAGATAATCATTATGTTATAATTACTTAGGGCATACTATGGAAATATTAATTTTTTTGGAGGGCCTTCTAATACATCTGTGAAGACTTCTACAAAACTGAAACAACTAGAAGATGAGAATGAAGATGCCATGTTTGTGTTTATATCTGATGTTTGGTTAGACCGAGCAGAGGTGCAGGAAAAACTTCACACCATGTTTTCTGGTAGGTTTCATTTGTTTAAATTCCTTTTGAACTATTTGAGAGGTCATATTTTAACACTAAATTCTTCAAAAAATGTTTCTTTTTAAATAGTAATCTATTTTTTTTAAATGTTGATTCAGCACTGAGATATTTTAAATGAGTTCATCTTTAAGACTTACATTTTTACATTTGAAAAATAACTGTATGTGTGTATGTATTCACAGTATATAAAATTAGTGTGAAAGTGGATAAGAACTTGGGCTGTGGTGTTTGACAGAGCTGGGTTTAAGTTACAGCCTAATACCTGGGGCAGATTACTTAATCTTTCTCAGCTTCTAGGGATGCTCTGAGGATTAATCAACACATTGCAGGGCTGGGCACATATATAATAAGTGCTGAATGGACCTATGATTATTATTACTTCTATTTTTTTTAATTTTTTTCCTAGTTAAGAAAAAGCAATTTACTTAAGAAAATATATTTATAATGATCAAGCATATGAGAAGATGCTCAGTCACAAACTCAAATAAAAATGCAAATTAAAACAATGCATTATTTTCACCTTTTATATTGGCAACTTTAAAAAGCAATTTAAAAAAATATATATTTTATTAATTATGCTATTACAGTTGTCCCATTTTTTCTCCCCCTTTATTTCCTTCCACCCTCCACCCGTCCTCCCCCCGCACCAGCATTCCCCCACTCCTTAGTTCATGTCCATGAGTCACACTATAAGTTCTTTGGCTTCTCCATTTCCTGTGCTCTTCTTAACCTCCCCGTCTATTTTGTACCTACCATTTATTCTTCTTACTCCCTGTACCTTTTCCCCCATTCTCCCCCCACCCACTCCCTGCTGATAACCTTCCATGTAATCTTTATTTCTGTGAATCTGTTCCTGTTCTAGTTGTTTGCTTACTTTTTGTTTCTGTTTTTTAGGTTCAGTTGTTGATAGTTGTGAGTTTGTTGTCATTTTACTGTTCATAGTTTTTTATCTTCTCTTTCTTAAATAAGTTCCTTTAACATTTCATATAAAGGCTTGGTGATGATGAATTCCTTTAACTTGACCTTATCTGGAAAGCACTTTATCTGCCCTTCCATTCTAAATGACAGCTTTGCTGGATAGAGCAATCTGGGGTGTAGGTCCTTGCCTTTCATGACTTGGAATACTTCTTTCCAGCCCCTTCTTGCCTGCAAAGTTTCTTTTGAGAAATCAGCTGATAGTCTTATGAGAACTCTTTTGTAGGTAACTCTCTGCTTTTTTCTCACTGCTTTTAAGATTCTCTCTTTATCTTTAGCCTTTGGCATTTTAACCGTGATGTGTCCTGGTATGGGTCTCTTTGTGTCCAACTTCTTTGGCATTGTCTGTGCTTCCTGGACTTATATGTCTATTTCCTTCACCAAATTAGGGAAGTTCTCTTTCATTATGTTTTCAAATAAATTTTTGATTTCTTGCTCTTTCTCTTTTGGCATCGCTGTGATTCAGATGTTGGCATTTTTGGAGATGTCCCAGAGTCTTCTTATACTCTCCTCATTGTTTTTTGTTTTTTTTGAATTCTTGTTTCTTCATTCTGTTCTGGTTGAATGTTTATTTCTTCCCTATGTTCCAAATCATTGATTTGAATCCTGGCTTCCTTCCCTCCACTGTTGGTTCCCTGTAGATTTGTCTTTATTTCATTTAGTGTAGCCTTCTTTTCTTCCCTGGTTTTTGTCGTACTCAGTGATTTCTCTGAGCATCCTGATCACCAGTGTTTTGAACTCTGCATCTGATAAGTTGGCTATCTGTTTCACTTAGTTCTTTTTCTTGGATTTTATTCTGTTCTTTCATTCTGGCCATGTTTCTTTGTCTCCTTGAATTGGCAGCCTCCCTGAGTTTGTTTCTGTGTACCAGGTAGAGCTGCTTTGACTCCCTGTCTTAGCGCACCTGTTAAGTTGTAAGGGGCAGAGCATTAGGTATTCACCAGGGTGGGGCAACCTGCCTCACTGCTTTGTGGTGCTGTGTCAGTGGGAGTGGTCAAGAGGGTACAGTGCTGTTGCCTGGCCTCTGAAAGTGTGTTGGGCACTTGCCATTTCCAGTCACTTCACCCACTTCCTACATGAAACTGATGGCCTTCTAGCTGCTGCTCTGGTGATGACTCCTAGAGTGGGTGGGTTTGTGTACTTTCTAGGACTGTGTGGGCCCTTTAAATAGATACTCCTGAGAAACCAGCAATTTCTTCTGCCACCACAACTCCCACTGATTTTTACAGCCAGAAGTTGTGAGGCTTTTATCTTCCCAGTGCTGGAACTCTGGGCTGTGCTATCTGGCCTGGGACCTGGATCTCTTACTCCCCAGGGTATCCCTCTCGATTTTTACCCACCACACGTAATTGTGGGACCACCCCAGTCCGCCACTGTCAACTCTCCATGCATCTTTGTGCCTGTCCACGCAGCACTATATCCTCATCACCCCAGCTTCCCAGCTCTGTCTGCCCTTCCTATACATTTGGGTGAATGTGACTTCTTTAAATCCTTGGTTGTTGGACTTGTATACATTTTGACTTCCTGACAGTTCTGGGTGTTTTTTGATTTGAGGTTAGTTGTAATTCTTTGAGTGCTTGTGCATGTCTACCTACGCCTCTGAGACGAATTCCGGCCAGCGGTATCCATCGTGGCTGTGGATGCTCGTCGAAACACAAGAAAAACATAATACAGAGACAACCGGGTTCTGTGGGGAAATAGGAACGAAACGGCCACTCTCTGTAGTGGGGAGCACTATGGCCACCCTCTCTAGGGGAGAGCGCGCCGCCCTCCTGCCCAAGCGGGGTTTTATTCTTGAATATAAATACAGTTTGCAAATTACAAGTAGTTAGCTTTGAAAGGTGCTGGCAGATCTCCTGCTGGGATCCTAAGCCAGAGATTTTGGGGTTTTATCATTTAAAAAGACTATAGGACTTAAAAACTTAGTTTCGTTTCCTCTCTGTGCCTTCATATTCTAATTAAAGAGCATCCTCCAGCAAGCAGATCTTACAGGATCTTGCATATTCTATGTCTCAGGTCTGATGATTCCGGGGGGTCTGCTGTCCCTGGTCTGGACTGCACCACCTCTGTTATTTTCGCAGGCCTGAGTTGGGCAAAGGAGACAAAGGCAGCTGGGAGACTTGGATTTCTCAAGGACTCAGGCTTTGGCAAAGCCGAGGGGGCAGGGGTCGATGTCGATCACCCTGTCATTTCCACAGCCCCCTGAGTCTCCTCCCTTAGGGCATTCCCATGTGATTGCGCCCGTCTTAGGTTCATTCTCTTTCCTAGAGAATTGTTACCCGTCATTGACTGCCGATCATGCAAAGGGAACCAGGCATTAGAACAGGCAGCGTTCATGCCAGGGAAATAAGTTTTGTCTCCTTAGTGTCTCCTGGTTCAGAGGCCTCTTGATTCACTATGCCTGTGACTCAGCCATAGTCACAGGCAGTTACAGATTCCTAAGACCAGGCAGGGCGGCCCTCAACATGCCTCCATCTTGACTGGAAGTTCAGCAATGATCATATTTATTCTCATGTTTTTAGGTTATTCACCAGCCCCTCCCACCTGCTTTATTCTCTGTGGCAATTTTTCATCTGCACCATATGGAAAAAATCAAGTTCAAGCTTTGAAAGGTATTAAGGAACTATTGAATAAGTGTTTCTACATTTGTATAAACTAATAAGCAGTAATCTACCTTTTAATTTTATTCAAAAGATGTAAGGTTGTAAATAATGAAATATAATTTGATTTTATGTGCATTATTTGCAAATTAAATTTAATATCCCTCTAAAATTTTAGAATCCCTAAAAGCTTTGGCCGACATAATATGTGAATATCCCAATATTCACCAAAGGTAATGATTTCTACTGCTATATTTTTATGTAAACAATTTTGTTCTAAAAAACAAAAAATGAATCTCAAGTTTGATGTCAGTGACTATTAAGAAAGGAACAGAAGAAAATGTTGAAGAAATTAGTACGGCTAAGAGATAAAATTTTCCTCACCTCATGCTAATGCATGTAACACTGTACTAGATACTCAGAGTGAGAAGTACTGAAAGGGTGAATGACAATGTCAGACATGTTTTGAATTTCTTGGTAATTTTGCTCTAAGTCTAGAGCTGCATTCTTCAATAGGACACATGTGTCTCTTTAAGTTTAAAGTTAAGTAAAATGTACAATTTAGTTGCACTAGCCACAGGTCAAGCACTCAGTAATTGAACAGTGCAGATACAGAACATTCCCATCATTGCAAAAGGTCTGCTGGACAGTGGTAGTCTAGACACTTTTAGTAGTTCACTTATTAAAATGAAAGAAATTTTTTAAATCTCTTAAAATTTATTACCTAAAGGCAATAAGTTATTTTTAGAAAATTGGATAGAATTACAAGATTTTTAAAAAATGAATTATATTGAATTTTGCTGCAGTAGTCGTTTTGTGTTTGTACCTGGTCCAGAGGACCCTGGATTTGGTTCCATCTTACCAAGGTAAGTTTTATTCAGATTTTTGTACCAATAAAGAAAATTTTATAAAATTTAAAAATATACACTGTATCACATAAATTGTTTTTATAGGCCTCCACTTGCTGAAAGCATTACTAATGAATTCAAAAAAAGAGTGCCATTTTCGGTTTTTACTACTAATCCTTGCAGGTAAATGTTATAATTTTGTGTTTCTTTCATTTAAAAATTAATTCTTAAAATTTGTCTTTGAATTTTTACTGTTAGGGGATAAATATAAAAGTTCTCTTTATTTCAGCTTTCTCAAAACTTTGCAAATACTTTAACTATACTTAAATAATTCACTAGTAATGAATTTAGAAGCTTGACTAATAGAGATTTTAAAGTAGATATTTTCAAGTGGGGCCAGGTAGTGCAGTTGGTTAGGACATAATCCCCATGCGCCAAGGTTCTGGGTTCGATCTCTGGTTAGGGCACATGCAAGAATCAACCAGTGAATATATATATAACTAAGTGGAACAACAAATTGAGGTCTCCCCTTGCACTTTCCCTCCTTCTTCTCTCTAAAATCAATCAATAAATTTTTTTTTAATAAAATAGATGTTCTTATTACACATCCTTTAAGAAAAGTGACAATGGCAGAATGAAAAGATTACACATTTACTGTATGTGCTGCTTAATGTGATCATAGGCCCTTCTGAGGGTATACACCCTCAGTCCTTGCTTCTCTTTTATGCCCACAGCCATTCCTGCTATGACCTTGTCCCACTCCATGGCTTTAAGTACCATGTATGTTTGACAACTCCCACATTTATATATCCAGCTTGAACCTTCTCCCAGACTTCAGCCTCAATGTATCCAGTTGCCTACTCATCATTTTCCATTGGGTGTCTAGTAGACAACTCCAGACTGAACCTCTGGTCTTCGTCCTCCTCTGTCAGCCCCCAACCTGTTCTGTAGCCTTCTTCATCCGAGTTCATAGGATCTTTATCCTTTTAGTTGCTGAGGGCCAAAACTTTGGGGTTTCTCTCACATGCAGTTTTTCAGGAAGTTCTTCAAGAATTTTAAGGAAGACTTCAGAATATATGTAGAATCTGGCTGCTTCTATGTCTGTGACCCTCTATCATCTTCTAGCCTGGGTTACTGTGATAGTCTCTTGGTTGGTCTCTAGCTTCTACAGCTGCCCTTCTGCAGTCTGTTCGTAACACTGTGTCAGAGTGATCCTTTGAAATGTAAGGCCCCTTACTGATCCTGAAAGATGGGACCCCCTCATGTCATTCAGTAACAGCCAGTGTCCTTGCAATGGAAGTCAGAGCCCTGCATGATATGCCTCCCATGTCTTCTCTGATCTCTACTCCTACTTTCCCTCCTCATTTAGTCCAGTCACTACCACAGCTTTTTTTTCTGCTTCTCAGATGTGCCAGGCATGCTCCGTCTTAGAGCCTCTGCTCTACCTGTTCCCTCTGCCTGCGGTGTTCTTCCTCTGTCTGCCTTTCTCACCTCCTATAAGTCTGTCCTCAAATCAAACTTCATCCTGAGCCCTGCCTGTGCTGATCATTCTCTTTCATACTCCAGCCTTCTAGACCTTCTCTTCCCACAGATGATCCCAGTTAACCTTTTTATTTTTCCTATACACGTAATCATCTTCCAACATACTATATAATTATCATGTTTATTGTTTATTTTCTCTGGCCACACTTTTCTCATTAGAATGTAAACTTCATGAGGGCTGGGATCTTTTTGTTTTGATCGCTCATTCCTAGAGTGCCAAACACATATGAAGAGCTCAATGAATTACTGTCTAATGAATGAATGGAAAAATTCTTGTTGAATTTTTGCTGTGGTAAACAATGGAAAATGGGAATGGTTTTGTGTTATAAAATATTTTGCCTTTTAAATTACCTCATTTTTTCTGATGAAGTCAAATTCAACTACTGTTTTCATTTCAGAATTCAGTATTGTACACAAGAAATTATTGTCTTTCGGGAAGACTTAGTGAATAAAATGTGCAGAAACTGTGTCCGTTTTCCTAGTAGTAATTTGGATATTCCTAGTCATGTAAGTTCAGTGTTTTCTTTATGAAACTATTTTACATGTTGCATTACATAAAATTTAAGCTACCTGATTATTTACTCTCTCATGTATATTATGGTTCAAAATAACTTGAACATACTTTTGTCAGTAAGTTAATATTTGTTACTAAGTTAGTGTTTCTCATCTCACTGAAATATCCCTTAATGTATGGAGGAAAACCCAGAACAAGCAGGAAATTTCACTGAAGCTTCTTGTTAAGCTTTTAAACTCATAAATCTTATATTGTAGTTCAAAATATATTTGTTTTAATAAATATTCATGTTTATTAAATATTTCTTGTGATATGTCTACATCAGGAAGATGTGTAGTGTTTACCTTGTAGCTTCAAGGTTCCAAGATAAGTAATTATCAGTACCTGGTTACATGTACCCCTTTTCAGAATTATGAACATACATCATAACAGAGCACTTTCTACGTTTATTTTATAATATTTAAAGCTTACATAGGTTAAATATCTATTGGCATTACTCAAGCTGTGGAATTACTTTTAGATGAACAGAATTTGTATGAATTCATTATACAGCTGTAAGTATAGTTGCCCCAAATAGAATATTGGGGAAGTAGCTTTTACAGAATATGGTATTAAATGAAAACTCGTCAATTTTTCCTAAACTACAGTGTAGTTAATCTCATTTCATATCTGTTTCCCAAAGCTCTGTGATTCAAAATTCTAATTGTTTCTTATATTTTCTAATTCCTTTTGGTAATTAATTTTTAACTTGAAATGATTTGTTAGCTGTTTTAACTTTAACAAATGAACTAAAGTTTGTTTTGTGTCATTCTTTTTAGTTTGTAAAGACTATCTTATCCCAAGGACACCTGACTCCTCTACCCCTCTATGTCTGCCCAGTGTACTGGGCTTATGATTTTGCTTTGAGAGTGTATCCTGTGCCTGATCTACTTGTCATCGCGGACAAATATGATCCTTTCACTTTGACCAATACCGAATGTCTCTGCATAAACCCAGTAAGAATGTAGTTAACATTATATAGTCAGTTTGTTATGATTAGAGTGTTATTTCTTTAAATTTAAAATATGCATTTAATAAAATTACTGTTGGAGTAAAAATACTATTAATGGAACACTGAATTAATTTGATATATACAGAAAGTCCTTAAACTTTTAGTATGGCATGTGACTATAAAGTAATGTGACTTTTTCTTAAAAAAAAAATACACTAAAGCTTATAAATCCAAATGACCATTTTTCCCCTTCAGAGTAACTTGCCTTGGGATTCTTTCTGAGAATAGCTTTTCTGGGAATAGCTTGAAGACCCTGTGTCCATTCTCTTTAAACATATTAATGGTACTTGCCCTTTGAGAAGGCTTTTGATTTTTAGAAATTGCCCAAGTCCCCCAAAATCTAAACCTGATAAATGTGGAAATTCTTAATGGGACACATTTTAAAGTTCATTTTTATCCAGAACTTTGAAGTTGCCACAGAGTCTTGAAGTTGCTTCAGAATTTCTACAGAAGTATGGTCGACTTTTTAAAGTTAGGGAAGGAACACTGCAGGAACATTGTTGTTGATGTCACGATGTCTTCACCAGAGGTTTTATACTCTGTGCTTCCTTGATTCTTGTGAAGTTTAGACCTTAATACTTTTTTGTTTCATCTAGGTCATTTCTAGAAACATCCTGACTAACTATTGGTTACTTCTTCAAACACACACGTATTATGTCCAGCTTGCTCTAAGACAGGGTTTCTCAACCACAGAACTGTTGCCATTTTGGACCCAGTCTTTGTTGTGGAGCATTGTGCTATGCACTGTGAGATGTTTAGCAGAATCCCTGGCTTCCACCCTTTGTATGAGAGTAGCAGCCCCCAATTTTAACAATAAAAAATGTCTGAGGGTAGTTGACACATGTGCCCTGGGATCCAAAATTGTCCTTGGTTGAGAACTACTCTAAAGATGAGCATCGTCAACTGATTTGATTTTATTGTTTGGAATTTGTGGCCTCATTTTTGTAGACTCTATTCACATTCCAATATTCTTTCACAGTGAGGCTGTATCTGTGTTTAAACTGAACAGTTTGGGTATTCTCATAGTTAATACTTTTTTTGAAAACATCTTATTTCTGCTTTTACCATCTTTTCATCTTGTAGGGGAGTAAACCACTTCCTACACCGTCATTACATCTTTTTATTTTTTTAAGATTTTATTTATTTATTTTTAGAGAGGGGGGAAGGGAAGGAGAAAGAGGAGAGAAACATCAATGTGTGGTTGCCTCTCATCTGCCCCCCACTGGGGCCGCAACCCAGGCATGTGCCCTGACTGGGAATTGAACCAGCAACTCTTTGGTTCACAGGTCCACGCTCAGTCCACTGAGCTATACTGGCCAAGGCATCATTACATCTTTTTACCTTATTTATACTTTTTGTGCCCAAAACTTGCCTTTTACATTGCTTCATCCCTTCTTGATACTTATTCACATTAATGAATGCCTGCAATGAATGAGGCATTGTGTTAGTGCTGGTGACATTAAGACTGAAGGGACAGAGTCTATGCTCTAGAGTTTAGTAGTGGAGACAGTTGTGTGTGTTTAGTGGCTTTGAGGGCACATGGAGGGTCATCAAACCCAGATTTTCACTGTGGAGAGGGGCAGGAGAGGTTTCTTAAAGATGTCTTTGTCTTATATGCATCTTTAGTACTGCACAGTACTGCTTAGCTCTTACACCGAGCAGAGCCACTCCTACCTACACTTCTAATCACTCTGCTTGCACTGATCTAGCCAGCTTGAAAGACTTGCATCAAATGGAGATATAGTAACACCTCTCTGAAAAGATCAAGCAAAAATCTGTCTCATCACTTTATAGTCACATCTTATAACTTTACTTATAAAGTCATGACCAATAAGTTTGATTTTAAAAACATAAATTCTTCTGTAAAAGTTGAGTGTTTATTACAGGCATTTTTCTCCCCAAAGGGCTCTTTTCCAAGAAGTGGATTTTCATTCAAAGTTTATTATCCTTCCAATAAGACAGTAGAAGATAGGTAAGTGTGTCCACAGAAACAGGTAGAAGAAACTGTTTCTTGGTACTATATTGCTCAAGATCATATGTTCTGTAGGTGTACTGAGGTTTTGAAAAATGTCTGTGGTGACCCATTGCCAGTGTTCTAGGCTGAAGTTATTGCGGTCATGCTGTGTGACATAGAATTGTATGTACTTCATGACATGTTTGTGATGAAACAGATCAAGCACTGTTTTCTGAGGGAAATCTCAGACCAGCCCTGGACGTGGGCTAGTTCTCTCACAGGCTTACTTTTAATGGTTTTTGTATTCTGAGAGGTCAGCCCTGCCCTCCACATGGTTGAGTCTCAAAGCCTAGGTAATCTGCCTTAAACTGGCAGCAAAGAAGATGGAAGGAGCTGGGTGCAGGTGTGGTGACGGGAGGTGCTGGGCTGGGTGAAAGTCATGGAGGAGATGGGAGAATAATCACCAGCTGGGTCTGGGTTTCAAAGGCTGATCTATAGATCATCTGCATCAGAATCCTCTAAGGTCCTTGTTAAAAATGTTAAGTTCTAGGATTGCACCCCAGATTTAGCAAATATTTTGCTCTGTAGTTCTAGAGCCCATAAATATGCATTTTGACACTATGTTCCTTAGATTCAGACATCCTAACATGCAATGTCAGTTAATCAAAGATATTTTAAAAAGCTTCCACTACCTGTTAAGAATGAATAACCAGATAACTGCCTTCAATTTTCTTTTAAGAGAATACCTCATCACTCAGACACAGCCCAATTGTCCTTTTTTTTGGGGGGGGGTAATTAAATTAATTAAAATAAAAGTCAATACAATCACATGATAAAATTTTCAAACAATGCCTATTCTTTTGAATTGTACAGTTCAAAAGAATAATACCTCTACTTCCTAACCTTGAACCTATGATGAACAGTTTCTTGTACATATTTCTTGAAAAAACAATTATGCATTCTTGCTGTTCAATACTCAGGGAGGATTGAAATCCTTTCACATATATTTGATTTTTTTTTTAAGATTTCAGTTTTTTACTTTTAGAGAGGGGGAGGGAGGGAGAGAGGGAGGGAGAGGGAGAGGGAGAGAGAGAGAAAGAGGAGAGAAGCATCAGTGTGTGGTTGCCTCTTGAGCACTTGGGACCTAGCCTGCAACCCAGGCATGTGCCTTGACTGAGAATCGAACCTGCGATGCTTTGGTTCGCAGCCCGCACTCAATCCATTGAGCTATGCCAGCCAGGGTTCTACTGTTACCTTTTTTTAACATTTATCTCTGTAAACCATTTCATGTTTTTTAATGAGTTGGGATGTAAGCAAATAACCCGCAGTAGGAAATTAACTGATTTATTATGACAGCACAAGACACTTCGGTTACATTTCTTGTAATGTTCCCTGATTGCCACGCAGAATTGTTTTGTGTTCTAAGCACTTCATACAGATTTCTCTGATAGTTCTTAACACTGTGTTAGAAGTCGCTTATGTGCCTGTCCCTCTTAACAGTTTCTAACACAGTAGTACTTGATTTGCAATTTGTGGAGTTGAAATGATTCCTTTATCTTCTGTGGACTCTGATACTAAAACCTTGCTATAATTTCCAAACTATAATTAGTATTCATAATATGAGGAGTCTTCTCAATGCTGGGTCAAACAAGTTGATGTATGTCTATTTTTGGGAGAATGAAAAATTTTCAAGATACAGTATAATAATTTTGTCTTCCTGTTACTTAGTTTCTCCTAGAAAGAAATCTTTTGTTTGAATATTTGTGAAATCATATTGTAGAGTTAGCTGGTCAGAATAAAAAATGGTAAAAACCTATGGAGGGCAATTTTAAAAGATTTCTTAAGACCTAACCTGCATATACCAGCAATTCCATGTCTAGGAATGTATCCTACAGGTATACTCGGACTTATGAATAAAAATAGGTACAACTGTTTTTATTGTAGTTTTTATACTAGCAAAACAAATGATTTAAATGTATATCTATTTAAATGTATATGCTTATCAGGAGTTTTCTAATTTATTTAGATTTTAAAGCATGAAAGTGATTAGTTAAATTATAAACATAATGTATTTATTAACTGATTGAAAAAAGGTATAGAATAGTGTTCATAGTATTCTACCACGTGTGGGGTATGTGCTATAAAAACACATTGATATATATGATTAGACGATCTTTATAAAGATGTGCTTTATAAGGATATATAGTTGTTTCTAGGGAGCAGAAACAGTGTGAGACTGGCATATTTTTCCATCACCTTTTCAATTTGGAACAAAATGCATGTATTTTTAAAATCAATGAACTAAAACTAAATATTAAGAAATGTAAATAATTTAGATTTCCAAAATGTTTCATTTTATGAATATTTTCTATTTTCAGCAAACTTCAAGGTTTTTGAAATTCTAGAAGACCATCTGAAGAAACAAAATTCATCAATATTTTGCTTAATTTTATATTTTATGTAATTTTCATATTGTTACAATAAAATTATGGTAAACTTTAGAAGTTTAATTTTGTATTTTATGAAATGTTGATATTGTTATAATAAGCAACATGTTATACTTTATACAATTTTATAGGGAAAATATTTTCTCATGTCTTAAGAAAAATATGAAATGTGTATAAAGATGTAATCTACTTATACATTTGTACTTAAAAACTGGTTTCATTATTTTTATACTAGTCATATGCTAAAGTTCATTTTAAGAAACACATTTAAAATTTTTGAATCATTAATTTAGTCTAACTTAGGTTTTTAATCACTGTAAGAGTCCTAACAGTATATTTGACAATTTTCAACCTGTTTAAATTTCAATTCACAAAATTTATTCTAATGATAGTGAAAACCTTTGTTATAGGGTATCTCTTTGATATTCATTACATAATTATATTTTGGCACTGGAGATTTAAAAACACAGTCCCTGTGATTTATACATTTAGAAGACATGTTTACTTTGAAGCAGCATGTTTTGCCATATTGGCTGTAATTATTCAACACCATTCTTTTACTTTTAGTTTACAGTGTTATTGCAATGGCCCAGAAATGAATCTGAATGACAGGAAGTTGTCAGAAGAGAAGATTATTTCAAATTTAGGAGTAACCTTTATTAAAAGAGACTAGCATGCAAGAAATTTCTTTCAATGAAAATTAGCTTTTTGGGGAAACAATTATGATAAAAAAACAAAAATGACATATTAAAGGGAAAATTCCTTGAGAAAATTTAATGTGAATGTGATAAATGAATTAGTGGTTAAGGATGAAGTGATAATTTCAGGTAAGGATTGAGGATGGAAAATTTAGGGAGATTGTTAGAAGAGGCCTGATATTAGAAAAACAAGTTTTAACTTTAATTTCAAATAGCCTGGGAAAATTGAAGTTAAAGATGAAGTCAAAGCATAAGTTCAAAAGCTACTAGACTGCTTGGAAAAATTTACAGTTTATATTTTGAAAGTGGTAGTGAAATGGAAGAGGTAAGGTTTTGGTCCAGTTATGAGAGCCGTAGGGCTAAACATGAAACATGATGGGTACAAAGTTAGAAGTGGAAATTGGGTACAAAGTATCCCCTCATTCATTTGATAAATAAGTACTTCCATAAATAAAGATGAGTTTTTTGAGACCTTTTCAGGAACATACTTAATGGGTAGAAAGACAAGGTGTTATTTAGGGGTCGGCAAGGTGAAGTGAAATGAAGCAAGGGAGTTAATTAAGAGCAGAGAAGTTGCCAGAACCAGGCAGTAAGTATTGGAATGAGGTAAGACAGGAAGTAGAACCAGGTATAGATTGGCATCCAGAAATGAAAAGGAAGCATAAGTCTGAAAGATGACACAGTGGAGAAGTGGCACTGAAAGGATATCCTGGGCTTCCTTCTGCCTTGGGTAAAAACAGGTGGTGTGCTTCCTGACTCAGTGTTTAATCAGCTGATGCACGGCTGATCTTACTTCAGGAATCTGGGTAGGAGGATCTGGCACGTGACTGTGTGCCTCAGAGCAGGGGCCAAGTAGATCACACAAGATGCGAATGCGTAAGATTTCTCTAAGAAGAGAAAAGCAACACTTGATCCCTGTGTGGGGACACCACAGGACGTTCCTGGGACTGCAGAAACTGGAGCACCCAGTTGCTTGTCAATAGATCTCAGACCATCTATTCTGGACCTCTACTGTGTATATCTGTGGAAGAGTAAGATAAAGCAGTTTGCACTAAGAGGTTAATACTCAGTCCATCTCCCTCAAAAGGCATTCATATTTTAATAAGGATAGCCTTTCCTCAAGGGATGAATTTTAGTCAAAAGATCATTTGGGACATGGGAGCTTTTCAACCACACATTTTTTCCCAAGGAGCTGTTGGGAAAGGGACTGCCACATAGCAAGATATTTGGCAAGGTGGAGCGCATGGTCAACTCTTAGGGAATCTAATGAAAACTAAGGGCCCTCTACTCAGAAAAATCAGCATGAGCCTACCCTCACTTCTAGTTTCAGAGTTTCAAAAGGCTCAGGAGCTCCGAAGGCTCTGAGCCTTCAGAGCCTTCATTCCCATTTCCAAACTGGTATGGCCTGTTGTCATGTGTGTAGTGTGATGTTTTCCTATTTGAAAATGCTGTAAAGATGAAACCCGTCTGGAATTTTTAAGTTACAAAGGTAACAAAATAAGCTGAAACCAATCATTGGATGTGTTCACTGACATTGTTACTTGGTACTGACACAGTAAAGAATTACAGATCTGTAAGCCTATTAGTGTGCAAAGCTTATTAGTGCTGAATTCTAATGGGAGAGCTAAAGGAAGGGTGGCCAGAGGCTGGGTGACCAGCACCCAGATGGCCTGAGGCTAGGTGGCCAGAGGGCCCCTGCGGGGCAGAAGAGCCAAAGAAAGCGTGCCCTTTGTTCTGAGGACTTCTGTAGTCAATGGGGTGGGGGTGAAGAAGTTACACATTGACTGACAGGTAAAGGTGGTGCCAACTTTCCCAGGGGGACATGACTACCCAAATGTATGTAAGGGGTTCTGTTAGCCCGAATCCTTATCTAGCTCCAGATTCCATTTATTCATTTTGTGTATGTGACTGCGGGAAGGCAGTTAAAGTTGTTTATGGGGTTTTTCTTTGGGCACTGTGGACCCCCTTTCCCTTCTTCCTAAGGCTTGGGATGAATACACAGTCTCAAAAGTTTTTCTTTTCCCAGCTAGTGGCAATGATAGATACAGACTTTCGAGGGCTAATCCCCTGCCGCACTATCATAGTTTTGCTCGTTCAGAATGCCTGGCAGCCTTACCTAACCAGACACGATGACTGGGTCACTGGGTGAGACATGTCTTCCTTTGCTTTTCGTCTCCTGCATTTAAGTTCTTTGCTAGATTGCAATGGTGAGGGCCCTGCCTTTACTCGTTCTCTGGCTCATTCCTAGCTGCTATGTAACATTCCCCTCTGAAGTAATAGGAACCCAAATCTTTGGGGACTTTGGGCTCAGGACAGCTGGATCAATAGGTGAGGCAGGTCTTCCTCCTCCTCCCTGCCTTGGTTTGCTGTTACCCTACCTAACAACATCAGGGTTAAAACAACAACAACAAAAATACATCCCTCACGTGCTTTAAAGGTTCAGAATTCATCCTTATGCCTTGAATACCCTTCAGAGTAATTCTAAGACCTATATTACAGGGTATTTTTAAACTTTTTATTAAACAAGTTCATAATAGCCCTGGCTGGTGTGGCTCAGTTGGTTAGAGCATTACCCCATAGACCCAAAGGTCACGGGTTCAATTCCTGGTCAGGGCATGTACCCAGGTTGTAGGTTCGATCCCGTGGGGCACAAGGCATGTATGAGAAGGCAGTGAATCAATGTTTCTCTCTACCCAACTTTGTCTCTGTAAATGCAATGAAAAAGAAAATGTCCTCAGGTGAGGATTAAACAAATTCATAACAAAAATTAGGACATACAAGTAATCATAAAGTTTTAAGGACCTGCAATTCCACCATCAGAGACTTAATGCTTATGTATAGACCCAAATTTCTCTTTATGCATGTATTTTTCCTTCTCTTAAAGCAGACCCTTTAGCATCTATCCATTCAGCTCTTCTATGTCTTTTGATTGGAGCATTTAATCCATTTACATTGAAGGTTATTATCGATAGGTACTTATTCATTGATATTTTACTGCCTTTGTACCTGTGTTTTCTCTCTTGTGTGTGCTTTTTTTTCCTTTTATTAAAGCAGACCCTTTTACTTTTCCTATAAATATATTTTGGGGGTCATACCATACATACCAAACTTGTCTTTTTCTTCATTCAACAAATACTTGAGTGCTAATACAGGAGTAGGCAAAAGTAGGTTGACAGTTCATATGGAAAGACACACAGGTTGTGATCATTACAATAGCTTTATTCAAAAGAATGTCACAAGGGCACAGTGCACTCAAGTATAATCTCGTAGTGCTCAGATTGCTGGCCTTCATTATCCACACACTCATGAGTCTACTTGCTCTACTCAGGCACTTTAGCACAGAATTCTCTATAAGCCTACCCTTGCCCACCCCTGTATATTCTACATACTGAGGAATCCAGTAGAAAATCAGGAAGACAGGCCCTTGCTTTCATGATGCTTACCTTCAAATGGGGTGAGCCATACCCTAAAATTAGGAAGTGCTAAATATGAACTATGCTGAAAATAAGACGATGTGGGCAATTATAGATGGGGTGCTGAAGGTGGGAGTCACTAAGGTGACATTTAAGTTCTTCAGACTTAAGGGCCCGTGCACAGACTGCACAGGAACAGTGAGTGTTCTGCAACTGAGGCTGAAGTGGAGAAAATCTGGTGCTATGGAGGTTAGGGATCAAGCATATGGGCCTTGTGGACACAAGTAAGGAATTGGATGTAAGCCTACTAGAAGTTCAGATCTGGAGTTTAAACATCAGTAAGGATACTCTGTGGAGAGATTATAAGAATGGAAGAGGTGAAGAGGAGACATCAGGAAGCTATTACAGAAGTCTGCAAGGGAGAAGAGGGAGGCTCAGACCAGAAATGCAAAGAAGGGGATATTTTTGGGGGTATATACAAAGGGACAATAGGACTAGGTAACTGAATAGCAGTGCAGGGTGGGGGAAAGAGGAATCAAGGCTTACACTTAGGTTTTAAGCTTAAGCAGCTAAGTGGATGGGAGTAACAGGACTGATAGGAAAAATGAGGATTTCTATTTTGAGATGCCTATCAAATATCCAGGTAGGCAGTGGCATGAACATAGAGCTCAGTGGTCAGGCAGCACTGGAGATAAAATTTTGGAATCACTGGTCTTGTTCCACATGAGATTCATGAGGGCAAAAGTGTTTTTAAAAAGCACATTTTAAAACATTTAAATTGAAGAATGAGATACATAAAAGCCTCCTGTTGTCTGGGTACGTACAGCTAAATGAATTTTCAAACTGCAAACCCTGTTACCAATATCAAGATTAAGAAATGGAACATGACCTTCAGCCCAGAAGCTAACTCCTGCTCCCCACCCCAGTCACAATGCCTTACTCCCCCTCAAAAAGACAATGACTAGCCTGACTTTTAACATTTATTTTTTTAAGATTTTATTTATTTAGACAGAGGGCAAGGGAGGGAGAAAGAAACATCAATTGATTGCCTCTCACATGCCCCCACCTGGGGAGCTGGCCCACAACCCAGGCATGTGCCCTGCTGACTGGGACTGGAACCGGCAACCTCTTGGTTTGGGTACAATGCCAAACCCACTGAATCACACCAGTCAGGGCTTAACAGATTCATTTTTCCAAGTTTTGTCTATTATATAATGGAATCATACATTATTTATTACTTTACATATGATTTCTTTCACACATTATGTTAGTGATATTCATCCACATTGTTTATTCATATTTATTGTGAATATATACATTTTACTTATTCATTCTACTGTTGAGGGGAATATGGGTAATTTCCACTATTTACTATAGTGATATTATGAATATTCAAAATAGTCTGTCTGATAAAAATATAATTTCTTAGTCATAAGATATACATTCTACTCAACAGCAATTTTCCAAAGTAATTAACCCAATAGACACTTCCAGCACACAAGTGCCAGTTGCTTCGCATCCTGGGAGCTCAATGATTTTGTTTCATTCCAGTGCCTAGAACAGTGCTGCATTTTAACTTACACACCTGGTAGGTGCAACAAGTGTGCAATCAATTCTGCTTAAAGAACGAACTGGAACATAGATGGCATTTAAAGCTGTGGGCTTGAATTAAGATCATCTTGAAAGAAATAAGATTAGATAATAGGGCTGATGAAGAAGCCTTCAGTGACTCCTACATTTAGATAACTGGCAGAAGAGGAGCAAGTGGAGGAGGAAGAAAATGGGAGCCCATGGGATTCTGCAAACCAAAAGAAATGTGTGTTTTAACGGGGTACAGTTAACCACTTTGCTGCCGAGATCATAAAAAAGGGCAGAATGGGGGAAGAATCAGGAGTTCTGTTTTCGTTCTGAATATTTCAAGTCTGAAAGGTTTAAGCTTTAAATTCAGATGGAGACCTTAAATGCACAGATGGATGTAGAAGCCTGGAGTTTAGAACCTGAAATGTAAGTTTGATATTTATGAGTATAAATTTATTTGTGAAAGAGAGTATAAATGGAGAACAGATGGGGACCCAGCCTTGAGGCATTTCCACTGGGAAGTTGAACAGAGGTAAACACCTGCAAAGCAGACTATGTGTATGGTTAAGTATGCGGTAAGGTAGGAGAGAAGCCTGAAGTGCCTTGTCACTGAGGTAATGACAACATCGACTGTGTTAAATGTTGGTGAATTTCAACAAAATGAGAACAGAATAATCACTGGATTTAACTACTAAGTAATAATTATGGCATCTATAATCACACCTATAACATTCACTCTGACTAACTGCAAAAAGTCCCATTGTATGGTGTACCAAAATCTATGCAATCAGTCCCACTGTTGAGTTCTTAGATTCTTCCCCAACCATTAGAATCATAAAGTTGCCTTGAGCATGCTCTTAAAGAGTTGAAATTGCTGAATTAAGAAAGTATAAACATCTTGAAAGCTATTAAATTCTACCACCACCCCACAGAAATATAGTAATTGTAAAAAAAAAAGTTTTTGCCATTTTGATAGGTGGTACGTGATATCTTATAATTACACTTTTATTAATGAAATCATACACTTGTTGATCATTAGATACTTATTAACAGTGTGCCTATATCTCTTACCCCAAATGAGGGTTGTTACAGGCAAACTGTATGTTAAATATCCAGAAGACTGAAATATTCATTTAGTGCCGTGCAAAAAGCAAATAAACAGTTATGAACCACAGCTTCTGAATACACTAGCTGCGTGTCTCTGGTCAGGTAACTTCTCAAGTTCCATCTTCTTATATGTGCAATGGGGATCAGTTCTACCTTGAAGTGCCGTGAACAATGAAGTGATGTACAAAATGCTAGAAATTATGACATTATTATAATAGCTATCCTAGTGCAAAAGTAACTGCACCATGGCACAGTTATCTAAAAAACAGACTGTAGGGCAGTTGCTTGGTTTGAAGAAACGAAGATGCTATTTCTGTCATTTCCGCCATCCTACTCCAATTCCTGTCCCTCCTCCCCTCCAGGTGTTGGCGTCGCCGTGGCAACAAGCACGCGCGCTGCCCTAAGCAAAGTTCTCTGGCAGTTGGGGACCTCAGCCGCCTCCCTTTCCGCTGGCCAGCGACTCCGCCTCGCGTCCGGTCCACCTCGCCTCAGATAAGCTCTCCCTTGGCCTTAGGGCTAAGGGCCGAGCGGCAGCATGGCCAAAGCAGCAGCCTCTTTGCCGCTAGAGGACTTAGACCTGAGTGGTGAGGAGGTCCAGCGACTCACCTCCGCCTTTCAGGACCCGGAGTTCCGGCGAATGTTTTCCCAGTACGCCGAAGAGCTCACGGACCCCGAGAACCGGCGGCGCTACGAAGCGGAGATCACCGCGCTGGAGCGCGAGCGCGGAGTGGAGGTGCGGTTTGTGCACCCCGAGCCTGGCTACGTGCTGCGCACCAGCCTGGACGGGGCGCGGCGCTGCTTCGTGAACGTGTGCAGCAACACGCTGGTAAGCGCACCCACCAGCCGGCCAGGATCCGTGAACACGGCGACCGGTAGCCAGTGGTTCCTGCCCTATAGCCTGGCGCCCGGCCGCGAGTACGCAGGGCGCCGCAGCACCCGTTACATGGTCTACGACGTGGTCTTCCACCCGGGCGCGCTCGAGCTGGCCCTGCGCCACGAGCGCTTTCGCCAGATGCTGGACGCCACGGCCCTGGAGGCCGTCGAGAAGCAGTTCGGCGTGAAGCTGGACCACAGAAATGCCAAGATGCTGAAGATCAAATACAAGGGGAGCCCGGAAGCAGCTGTGCTGCGCACACCCCTGCCCGGGGGTGTCCCGGCCCGGCCCGAGGGGGAGCTGGACAGCCCTCTCCCCGATTTTCCCTACCCTTACCGGTGCCTGGCAACTGTCGGGAACTCTGTGGGGCGCGAGCGCCGGGCTCCCTCCTCTGCTGAGGCGGTCCCGCGGCCTGCCCCCACCGAACCTCGATACAGTGTTGTGCAGCGACACCATGTGGACCTCCAGGATTACCGCTGTTCTAGGGACTCCGCCCCCAGCCCCGTGCCTCAGGAGCTGGTGGTCACCATCGAGCTGCCGCTGTTGCGCTCCGCCGAGCAGGCGGCGCTGGAGGTGACCGGAAAACTCCTGTGTCTGGACTCCAAGAAACCCGACTACCAGCTGCGGCTCTCGCTCCCGTACCCGGTGGACGACAGCCACGGGAAGGCGCAGTTCAACAAGACCCGGCGACAGCTGGTGGTCACGCTGCCCGTGGTGCAGTCCGTGGCGCGCCGGGAGCCCGCTACAGAGCCGGAAGAGAGTGCCGACCCACCCGGAACTGATGGCGCGACCTGCACTTCCGCTAGCGAGAGCCAGAAGGGTCTACCGGGGGGTCGCGAAGGGGACAAGGACGCGGCCCCCGGCAGAGCTGGGGCTGTGGACGCCGGGATTACCACTCTGGACTTCGCCGGAGAGGAGCTTGTTTCCGAACTGGAGGAACGGGACTTGCGCGGGCAAGCCGTCTCCGCTACCGACTTCGGGGAAAACCCCATTCCCGGAACTGGAAGCTCACCTGGGCACGGTGGTGGAATCTCTCCTTGTATTTCAGCCGGGCACCTAGACCGAGGCACTTCTGCAGGAGGAGGAAGTGTGTGTGGAGATCTCAGTGTTGAGACCCGCGTGGCCCGGGAAGACACGGGCAGGGAGTCTTCTGATCCAGCCATGGATGGTCCCGGGTCAGACAGCTGGGGACCTCTGTGTCCTCCTTTGCAGTGTAAACAGGATGAAGAATCCCTGACTCTGCTAATTCAGGTGCCTCGGATCCAGCCGCAAAGTCTTCAAGGGGATGTGAGCCCCCTCCGGTACAAATTGTGCTTCTCCACCCAAGACTTAGTTTATTATTCCTTCCTCTTGCAGTTTGCTCCAGAAAATAAACTGAGTAACAAAGAAGCATTGGTTAGCATTTCTTCAAACAATGCAGTGATAGAACTGGCCAAATCTACAGAGTGCTATGGATATTGGAGAGAGTGGTATTATGGTTTAAACAACGATTCTTTAGAGGTAACAGTTCTTTATCGAGTTTTAATATTTGAAATATTCCATCCTACTTTTTAAATTTCTCCCACTCAAAGTATTTCCTATTGGAACTTCCCTCGAAATGTCTTGAAATTGATACACGTGATGAGAGATGTCAGTGCTTGTTAAGTGAATATTGAAAAACGAAACAAAATACCCCAAAGCAAAAAACGGCATGCATCCCCTCTGATGGATGAGTTTCAAGTCTTCAAAATTGTCAGTGCATTTGCTTCCCTGGAGTCCATTGACTGAGGAGGACATGAATAGATTCCGAGGATCCATAAACCTCTAAAACTGTATGCAAAAAGTTGAGGATAGTTACTTCTGGAGAGAAGGGCTATAACTTTAGTCATATTCTGAAAGAGGTTGATAACCCAAATAGGTTTGAGAGGTACTCTGTTAGTGCCGTATTTTAAGTTGGTAAATAACATTGTCCGACTATAGAAGGTAATTTACTTCCGGAGAGCAAATGTCACTTAGCCACATTTCTTATATAGGAAAATGAACTCAGAACCAGGTGTCAATCTAAATAAATCCCTTGCCCTTTCGACCATATAGTGCTGCTTCATTTTTAGTCGCTGATAATTGGTGGGGTTGTCCTCAGGTGGGCATTTTGTTACATTAAAATTACATCTTTTTGTGTCTGTTTTAATCTTTACATCCCTACTAGTATTTGGCACAATGACTGGCATTTACCAAAGGGTAATGTAAACATTTTTTGAACTGTACGGCACCATTAGCTACACGTCTTATGGGTATATACTCTAGAACTGGGCTGAGCATTACCTAATTTATTTAAGATACAATTTTGATAATATGCCTGTTGTAGCTGTTACTATACTTTTTGGGTTTTTTGAGGTTCTCAAATTTTAGATTCAATACTACATACAATACTATGGGCAAATATTGAAAAAAACCCTTAAAATTTTAAGTTGTAAAGAACTTTTGTAAACTCATAAATAAACAATTAATAGTGGTTTTGGCTGAGGTTCCTACCAGTGTTCAGTGTTACATGTACATTTTTAAAACTGGGTTTAATTCCCAGAAACAACATAAATTGCATGGACTATATATTAAAAATTAAGTTTGGGGCCTTGGGCTTTCACCTGCCAGAAATTTTCACTTCTTCCCCATTATTTTTCTAGAAATCTGCTAATAAGTTACATTTATTTTGTGAGAGGTATATTCTGTGAGAAGAGGTTAATTTGAAAGACTGCAAAAGTGGTAAAATAAGTAGCCAGGGCTGGGTAAAATACGTGGTGAAAATAGGAAATTGACTGTTTATGTCATTAGAAGGGGGAAATTTAGGAAAGGGCAGTCATTTTTCTGTAATTGTCTTAATAAATGTGAAGGTAACTCACAATATGGGAAGAAAGCTTTGTGGACAAGCAGTAGAGAAAGTAGTAAATGATACATTTTAATCTTATTTACTACTATGCTAACATTATTTTAGCAAAGAAACCAGAAAAAATGAGATTATGGCAACTGAGTTTTATATCTTTGAAGCTTGAAATAGATTTAATACATCTTAATCATCGTATTTGCTAAGGCTGATGAATCATAATGTTGTTTTATTCTTTACATTTCACTGTCACTGGACCAGGCTCTACACATGAAATTTTTAAAAAAGTCACAAAAGAATAGTGGGTAGATAGATAGATACTATGTTGTGACTGTATTGTTATATGCATTATATGATAACAATTGTAATGTGAAGAGACTGATTTGTGGCTGTGAAGTTCAGAGTTGTTGCTTTACACGTAGGTATAGAATGTATTTATATAAGCTTTAAATATTCACTGGGAATCTTCCTAATGGGTTACAATCACTGAATACAGTATCTTTTTTTTTAATCCTCATTTGAGGATATTTTTAATAATTTTAGAGAGGAAGAGGGAGAAAAAGAAAAAAAAAACATTGATTGGTTGCCTTCCCTGTGTGCTCTGACTGGGGATTGAACCCGCAACCTTTTGGTCTTTGGGAGGTTGCTCTAACCAACTGATCTAGGGCAATACAATACCTTCATAGTAAAATCAGTCATTACATTGTGAAGACAATTTTATGCAAATTGTATTTTAATCATTACCATTTCCATTATAAATACATATTATTTTTCCTTGGGTTAGCTAAAAACTCAACTATTTGGTGTATTTTCTTTTTTTAAACAGCTTTATTTATTTATTTTTAGAGAGAGGGGAAGGAAAAGAGAGGGAAACATCAGTATGTGGTTGCCTCTCATGTGCCCCCTACTGGGGACCTGTCCTATAACCCAAGCATGTTTCCTGACTGGGAATCGAACTGTTGACCCTTTAGTTTGCAAGGCAGCATTCAATCCACTGAGCCACACCAGCCAGGGCTGGTGTATTTTCTTATATAATTAATATGACAGTCTTTTCCAGAGGTAGGAAACTTAGAAATGTTTTTGATGGTTGTATTTTTATAATACAGTGTTATTCTGGATCCTCAAATAATAGCAAGGCGAATTACTCTAAAAGTAAAATTTTTCTGTTCCGAAGGTTCCACTTGTTTCGTAGGTGTTCCCAAATTCAAACACTTTAATAGAAGAAAACTCAAAACTTGTCTTTTTCTGATTTCCTTCCCCTATTTGGACTAAATAATGGACTTTTTATTTGTAGTTAAACAATTTATTTATTTGAAAGTACAGAGGAAAATACTTCTAATTTGGGCAACAATGAACTGATTTCATGAATATGGTTGTTCCTTCAATGCCCTAACTATATACCTATGTTCACTTAATGTGAATATGAACAAATTGCTTTGTGTTTGGGGTTTTTGTGAATGTGATTTTTGTGTTTCCTAGTGGTTTGGAAATCTACCTCATTGTTATAAATAGCTATACCTAGTGTCACACTGGATTGTCTCATTGCTTAAAAATGAAATAAACTTCTTTTAAATAAAGATATTACACTTGGCTCTTACCTGACCAAGAACCAAAAGACAAAATTTGAATAGATCCTGTCATGTATATTTCTCAGCTGACTCATTAGGAAGTGTTCTAAAATTGAAGTACATTTCATAGCTGGAACTGCATTTATAGCTCTAGAGGTGATGTTATTCTTATATTAAGAGAAGAAAAGGAAAACAAAATATCATTTGTAAGTAAGATTATCTAGGAGATTTAACAGAGACCTAGAAAAGGAACTAAACTTTTTCTTTTAGGGTCTTTCCTAATATGTATATGTACTCTTACTTTTCTTATTGCTGTGTTCAAGACTGTCTTCTTTTGCCAAGATATAGGAATAACATTAAACATTTTAAAAGTGTAATCCTGAACTGTATGAGTTTTATGAGCTGTTTTTACATAAATATGACCTGTAAAACAATATATTTTTTCTTCTTATTTTAGGAAAGGTTATTTGTAAATGAAGAAAATGTTAATGAATTTCTTGAAGATGTCCTGAGCTCTCCATTCCAACAGACAATGCCCCTAACCCCACCTTTAATTGAAGTCCTTCAGGTTACTGATAGCAAGATTCAAATTCAGGCAAAGGTAAGGATTTCAGTGGGCTTTGTAGAACAGTGACTTAGGACAAAGTTAAAGCCTAATGAATAACTTAATTCTTGATGTTATAATGTTAAGCTAAATGTATATAATGGCCAGAAAGAGGAATAAAGACTTTTTTACATGCATTTTACTATGTGCTAAACACTGCAGTTCATTTTTATATATATTATCTCACTTAACTCCAAAATAGCATGAGGAATAGAGAAAAACTGACATTTGGGAAGTTAGTCCAGGGACAAAAAAGTCTTTTTGACTCTCAGATCATGTCATATAGTTAGTTCATTCTTTGTAGTTGAATCTTAAGTTTGGTTACTTTTACAGACTTCACTATTGAATGCAGAAATAATTTAACTAGTACTAATGGCATGTATTGGGGGAGAGTGGCTTTGAAGAATCACAGTGATTCAAGAAAATTCAAGAAATTCAAGAATACCCTTGCAAGAATGATTGCTAAGCCCTGACTGGGTAGCTCAGTTGGTTAGAGCATGTCTGGATTCACCGATGTTGTGGATTCAATCCCCTGTCAGGGCACATACAAGAGTCAACCAGTTAATGATAAATAGTGGAACATCAAATCAATTTTTCTCTCTCTTGCCAAGGAAGGGAGGAAGGAAGGAAGGAAGGAAGAAAGGAAGGAAGGAAGGAAGGAAACAGGTTTGTAGGCCAGGAATTTTTTATCCTGAGGTAGATAAGTCATTGAAAGAATTTAGTCAGAGAATTAATGCCAGGGTTGCATTGTTTGCATTGTCAATAAATGGCAGCATTTGGAGGATGACTTTGAGGAGGAAGTCTGTCTGCAAGTTTGCAAGGGTTGGTTATTCCCTCACAACTTTAATTTTTTCCAGATGATACTAAAATTTAATTTTGTTTGTTTCAAAGGATGATTAATTTGTTTCTCTTGACATAGTTGCAAAAATGTAGTAACTCTGAGCAGCTTCAAGAAAAGGAAGAAAGAGCCAATGAAGGAAGTCATCTAACTGAAGAAGAAAAAATAGAACATCCTACCACCTCAACAACAGATTCTGATTCATCTATAGAAGTTAAAGTACTAGAAATAGACAGCTGTGGTTCTGCTGAATACTTGCAACAAGAGTCTCTTGATATTTCCCAAGTGCCATTTGGAAAGTCTCAGCAATCTGAGTCAAAAATGGAAGCTGAATTTATAAAAGAAAAAAGTGCTGTTTACTCAAATAAAGGGAAAGATAATTTAAAAGAACCAGTAATGACTGAAGAGAAAGAATTAACAGTTCACAATATACCTGGTTTTGACAACATAAAAGAAACCAATATGCAGGATGGTAGTGTGCAGATTATTAAAGATCATGTGACTCATTGTGCATTCAGTTTTCAGAATTCTTTGCTATATGACTTGGATTAATTCTATATAATTTTAGAATTTAAAGGTTAAGAGTTAAAAATTTTGGACGTAATATAAATTCTATTTCTGTTAACCATTATATTAAAACCAAAGGTTACTGAAGGAAGTATATTTTTGGTTTAAAATACATTCTCTGTTCACTCTCTTAAAACTGAAGATATTCAAAAAATTAAAATTTGCAATTTTGATTCTAATGGGAAAACTGGAGATATTTTGCATGTATAGAGTTTATATATAATTTCCTAATTTCCTTAAGTTTTGTGATTCCTCTGATGTATATTCTTTCTAAATGAGAAACATTTAGTTTTGTTACAACCTGTATATATTTACTTTGTTTTTGGCTTCTTTTGTTTACCATTAGTTTCAAAATATTCACTAAGTTGTGGCTGTCACAAAAAGTAATTCTCAAGAATGTAACTAGAAATGTAAGTGTTGAGGGGTCAGAATCTCAAAACTGTTTCAAAGTTTCACTAAATAGGATGCATTTTTATCCTTGAAATATTGTTAGAGATGAAAGAACTTTACTAACCAGTAATAATAATTTGAATGATTATAATACAAATACACTGAATGAAGTTTAGTATTTTTGCTTCCACACTGTATTTTACTTTTCTCATCTGTCACACACATGCACACACTATATATATGCATGCACACATATAATACAAGTTATTTAGTAATTTGAAAATTTAAAATTTTTAAAGTTGTTTTTAGAAGTTATTGTTATATATTAAAACATCCCTTGGTTTTATAGAATACAAAGCTGAATTTTAGAACAGGAAAACTAAAAAATCTGGGGATTTGCTCCCATGGGAAAATTATCATCATTATATATTACATGAAGACAACGAAGTGTTTTCTAATTAATTTCCTTTATAACACCTAAAAGAAGGCAGCAGCAGATAATGTATCATGGCTGTTAGTTCGTGGAATAGTGTTTTTATTTGAGGCCAGAAGAAAATCCTACTCGATTTTTTGCTCACAGAAATCTTTAGGACAGCAGGAAATAAACTGTAAAAAGAAAAATATCTATTAACCCGATCTCTAACCCCAAAGACCGTGAGCTGAGGTATGTATTCCAAAAACAGCTACCAATTCAAACATCTGGCCTTACCTTAGTCCTGGAAATTACCTTAATATTTTTAATCCTTTAAACTGGGGAGGTCATATCAGAGCACCAAAAGCTGGTACAAAGCCCAACTACTCATCCTGATTTACATTTATAATCCTGATAAAATCTGGAACTAGACTGGATTAAGGGCAGTATAAATGTAGCTAGTTCATAAACCAAGAGATTTGCCCCATCTTAGATGACCAAATGCATTTTCAACCATAATATGATGGTTAATTTGCTGCAATAATTTTGAAATTACTTAATACACAATTTTCTTAGATTGAAATGACTGACTGTAATATCTACACCAAAATTAGTCTGAGTAATTTTTGGTTGAATGGAATTGTATACTGTTAAGAGAAATGTCTACGTTAAATGTGGAATAAATTTTAAGCCTGTTTATTACTGTGTCCTTTTAAGAAGTATTTCAGTTAAAATAAAGCTGGCACTATAATGTTGCACTTTGGCAAGACTGAACTTTGTATTATTCCTGGCTGTATTTCACTTACAGAGCAGCTTTTTATTGTTCATTATCTATGCCTGGCTAATTTGAAAGCCAGTTTCTTCCAAAGGGAATGCACTGTCAAGAGCTGAGTTTTCTTTATTTCAGAGTCAGTTATATAATGTACAAATAGTAAATATGAAGATGTAATACAAACTTTAAAACTTCTAAAATGCCTTCACTGAATTTTGGTGTAAAGAGTACATAAAATTTATTCTGCAAAATGAGTAGGAACCTCTTTATGCAAAAATGATTATTTTATTTTGGCAGCACTAAAAGGAAAAAAAAACCCACTGTATTTCTACATTGAGGTGAAAACAGTGTTAAAATTTTATCAAATACATTCCAAAAGAAAGTGTGTTCTACGAAGGTTCCAAAGCACAGGCAAATCTTAACACAATAATACAGGAATCTGTAATACTTATATTGACTCTGTTTTGACAGGGTGTTTAACAAACATAACTTTTGAATTATAAAACCAGTGAAGCAATTCTTTTCTAGTAACTGTGTGGAGAGTGAAACTGGGATTGTTCCATTAATACTTAACAATTTCGTGGTAATACTTTTTACTACTATGACAACTTTAAATAAATTTGAAAATGAAAACGTATACAAAGTTCCAGGTAAAAAGATTAATAGATGCAATTTAAATAAAATTCCTCCTCTTCTCTCAGAGTAATGATTAGCTTTAGCAGATACACAGACTAAGCTTTAAAATCCAACTCCCAAAATTAAAACTTATGTTTTAAATCTTAATCAGACATAAAGGAAAAAGATTACTATAACTGGACACCTTTTACAAGAATTTTTTGTATTAAAGCAGAAACCTAAACCTTAAACTCTTATTCAGCTGTCTGTCCTGTTGGGACAAATATCAAAAATAGAAGACTGTCACTTTTGCTTTTGTAATTGTTTTTCTTTTTCACTGCAGTCTTCTATAACTTTTACAGAGTTCATGGTCTCTAATATCTCCCCACCCTCCATTTTTCCTAGGTGGGGAAATGGCTGCCATGAACTTCTCACTGATACTTAGAGTTTCTGGAAACATGTACTGTTTGTTACTATTTAAGAGTGACTCAATTTGGGCACTCTGGGTTGATGGTCTACAGGTTTTCTTGTGGTGCATACCACAGTCTCCAGCGTGAAAAATCCTAGGTACCTGAGGAACTAGCACTTTCCAGAATTTTGGAAGACAAGATACAGTCAAATATTGAAGAGTCCAGTCCCAGTTATAATCATCATAAGTACAGAAAGTGTCTGTGCAGTCTATCAGTTTCTGATATGCATCCCGGGTCAAGGCTAGACCCATATTGTGCTCTGTGGATTTCCAAGTTTTCACATCTACCTTGTCAGCAATGCCAGAGAAACTTCGACTGGCAGTATAGGTTCCCAGGGAAAGAACATCACACTCAGGACACTCTTGTTGCTTTAATTTCCACATCTTTTTGAAGACATGGTAAAAGTCTGGGGCTAAGTAGTGATCCTCCTCTAGGAAAAGTATGAGGCCAGCATAGTCTCGAAGGATTTTGACCCTTTCCCATACAAAATGCAGCTTCCACCACCAATGGTGTTTGGTTTGGGAGAACTTGGCCTCTCTATAATGGCCAAAGGAGTCAGGATACTCTGCGTTAATGCATCCCATCTTCAAAGCTGCATTCTTCTCCAGATCTCTCGGGCAATCTCTAGGGTCACTGCCCGGAAACTCGTTGGGGTACAACTGAATGCTGAAAGGAAAGAACACTTGCAGAACAGGACAGAAATCCACAGCGGCGATCAGCTGATTGATCTCAGTCGACCAGAAGTCATGGCTAAAGATGACAAGGATGTTGTCAATGCCCTGGGCTTTCCGAAGTGAGTCCAGCAGCAGTTTGAGGTAATCGGGCCGGTTATGTACCTGGACCACCAGCACCAGCTCTCGAGGGGCCCAGGAGCCGACCTTATCTACATTCCTCAGCGTCTGGTCAAAGTTCAGCTGGTACACCAGGGACCGGTACCGCAGCGTCAAGTTGTCCGCCTCGGGCTGCGGGGCCCCCGCAACCAGCGGGGCTGCAGACTCGTTGGAGACCCGACGGATGCCCACAGACACTGGGGAATGGTCCCCACCCCGGCCACCGGCAGCACGCGTGGGCTCGGCGTCCAGCAGCGGCGGGGCGAGGGCCTCGTTCTTCCTTTGTCGCCCATTGCTGCTCCAGAGAACGAAGCCGCAGGCGGCCACCACGATCGTCAGGATCAGCACCTTCCGCTTGTAGATACGGAACCTCATGGTCTCATGAGCCGGGAGCGCCGGCAGGAGGGTGCAGAAAGGAGCTAGCGGCTTCTGCACGGAAGAGGCGGGTGGGCAGCTGTCGTCGCCTTGGCCTGTAGCAGTCGGAACTGGCCCCCGCGGCTGCCCTCGCTAACTCATCCCGGGCCCCAGAACTCCTGGGGCCCGAAGGCTCTCAGCTTCAACGTGCGGCCGGGGCTCCACACATCTTCACCCGGCAGCGGCAGCTCCGGCAGCAGTCCCGCCGCTAGGAGCCGGGGCTCGTAGTCGCCTCGGTTCTCTCCATTCAGCAGGAGTCTCAGAAGAAGCTCTGCGGTGGCCCCACTGTACCCCAGCTTCGTTACCTGCGCCTCCAGCGGCCCTGCGTCCTCTGCGCTCTCATCCTTACGCCGGCCCCAGACCGCCAAGACCCAGCAACGCAGCCTCGCCCTACTCCGGCAGCGACCACTCTGACAACCCGCTACTGGCCCGCCGAGCGCCGCGGCCCTAGGGCCCACACCCCTCAGGCCCGCCCCTTGGGCCGTTGGTTGGCGCTTCCACGGCTCGCGCGGAGGTGCCCGTCCGCCGCTGCCCACTGCCTATTGGCCCGTGGCACTGTCACTCAAAGCTTAGTTCCAACTTCCGTCCGTTGCCCCCTTTTCCTGTCAGGCGAGAGGGGACCGAGGCAGAAAGTGTGAACGCGGCGTTTCCAGGTAAGGTTGGGACTGTAGGGTTCCCCACCGGAGCCTCCCATGTCCAGAACCCGCGGGTGGACTAGGCCCTGGTGGAAAAGGGTAGGTGAGACCCGCTGCTTTGGCTGGGTAGAGCTCAAGAGCGGGCTTCTGCTTCAGGAAAGGGACTCACGCATGGCGCAGCTGGGCCGGGAGGTACTCGTTAAGGACACGTCAGCCTTCTGGGCGGCTGAGCGGTGACGGTGAACGGTGCTTGGGGGTGGGGATGGGGGGGAGTGAAACCAGACTCCTGCGGTTCTCGCAGAAGGAATGGGGGTGGGCCGTAGCAGTAGCTACTCGGTCACGAAGGGAACAGGGCACGTCAGGATCTAGAACATCGAGGGAAGTGGGTGTGGAGAGCAGTTGAAATGGAACTGGAACCTTGGCCCTCTCTGTGAAAGAAAATTAAACATCATTACGCTTTTCTTTTGAGAGCCACCGTTAATTAAGCTCCCGCTTTGTACAGGGAACTCTGTGCTGCTTCTCGTCTCATTCTAGCCATGCGATGATTTAAGCATTCCCAAAAGGTGTGCACGTGTATGCGTGTTTACTCATGGAAAATTAATAGTTGGTGGGTTTATACACTACTGATGAATGTTATTTTCCTATAAATACTTGAATAGTACTAATACTTTTCAAAATGTCTAACTGTAGTTTAAATATCTTACCAGTTTTCCTTGTGTATACAGCTTCACTGCAAAGATGGTCAATGTGCCTAAAACCCGAAGGACTTTCTGTAAGAAGTGTGGAAAGCATCAGCCTCACAAAGTGACCCAGTATAAGAAGGGCAAGGATTCCCTGTATGCCCAGGGGAAAAGGCGCTATGATCGGAAGCAGAGTGGCTACGGTGGGCAGACCAAGCCCATTTTCCGGAAGAAGGCTAAAACCACAAAGAAGATTGTGCTGAGGCTTGAATGTGTTGAGCCTAACTGCAGATCCAAGAGGATGCTGGCCATTAAAAGATGCAAGCATTTTGAACTGGGAGGAGATAAGAAGAGAAAGGGCCAAGTGATCCAGTTCTAAGCTTTGGGATTCTGTTTTATTTTCGAAAGGAAGATGTTGAAGCAGTTGAAAAATTACCTGTATGAAAATAAATGTAGTGATATTCTTACTCATATCTTTCGTTTTATTTGTTTTTTAAATATAAGTAGAAGTGCATGCTTAATGTGGTTCTAAATTAAGGAAATAAGAGTAAGTTATTTGTAAGTGAATCTCCTCAAATTATTAAACTTGGTTTCACAAGAATGAGAATTTTGCTTTTATATATGAATTTTAAGTCAGCTATGGTAGTTACATGGGGATGGCTTGTAGATGAGTAAGACAGGCAAGGGGCTAGGGTGTAGGAGTAACAGATGGTTAGCACTTATTCCCAACATTTATATCTGCATTTTTTAAAAAATAATTTTTCTATAACATAAAAATCAGATATGTACAAATTTTTAATATGCCATAAAACATCACTTTAAAGAGCCATGTTTTAATGTAGTTTTATATTTACAGGCAATCCCTCACCAATTTATGTATTTAGAAAATCCTAAGATACTTAATTACAGAATTCTTGGTTTTAGAGACCAAAGTGAATTAACTCTAGAAGGTATTACAATGCCTGGACCTAAAGCCTCTGATATGGTTCATGGTATCCCTCACAGGGTGATTTGTAATTATTGAGTAAATACTCTATGAATAAACACCTGGAACAAAGTCGGTACCAGATAAATCACTGCTCTCTTTATTTAAGGCATGTTTGCATTATATATAATTTTTAAAAATAAAAATCTAGAATACAAGGATTTTACAGGAAGAATTTAATCACTAGCAATGTAAATTTAACATTGTCCAAAGAATCATTCCTTTGGACCAATGCCTTCCCTCCAGCTTGGAGAAGACACTGTTCTGGAGCTCATGTACATAAAGTTTTAATAAAAATTTAAAACAGTATCTGTTTAAGAATATTTGTATTTTCAGAAAAAAAAATGCCTCAAATAAATACCTTAGGAAGACAGGTTACTTCAGTTGTAAGAAATAGTCTTGTATATGAAGGGGATCCCCCCCAAACCGGTACTTATAAAAATTTGTGTATCCTCATGTTTAAACTTTGGTCCCCTTCAAAGTACTCTCCATTTAATGCAATATACCTATCGAGATGTTTTTTCCACTGCTCAAAAGTCTTTGAACATACCGATTTTGATGCATTTTAGTGCTTCTGCAGTTTTTTGTTTCACCTCTCCCACACTGGTAAAATGTTTCCTGTGGAGGACTTTTTTCATTCAGGGAAACAAAAAAGTTGCCTAGGGTGAGATGGGGTAAAAAGAAGGGTAGGGCATGGGGGTCATGCCATTTTTGGTCAAAAACTGCTGAATACTCATCTTGGTGTGGGCAAGTGTCCCCTAAAGTCACACATCATGAAATGGACAGCCAGGTTGAAAGAATCTTCAAAAAAAAAATCACTGGAGTTGAATGCAGCCTATCACACCACCACCAGCTGGCACACTGGTACAGATGAGTTCCTAGAACTCTAACCTAGTGGGGGAAGCCTGTACTACAAGGGGCCTGACCCCTTAGAAGATAATTCCGGGTTTCTGGGGGTCCCCATCAGAATCCACCTCTAATTACAAGCCCAAAGTGGCAATAATATGTAAATGCTGGAGGAGGTTTTCTCCAGGAACTTTTTACCCTCCTTTGTTCTGAGAGACCAGTTATGAGTCTATTAGTGATCTAAGAAGAGGCTGATTTGAAGGGTAGTGGGAATGAACAGAAGGAGCAGTTACTGATTCCATCTTACATGACTTTCAGTTTCGTTACTTTTCTACTTCCTCTGCCCTAGTTCAAATTCTCATCCTTTGTTGGTGTATTGCCACCACTTTCTAAATTAAAAAACTTAATAGAAAAAGAACCCTCATAATACAGAATGTCAGTAAAATGTAACCATTTTCTGCTTCTCTCACCCAACTAAAACCGTGTTCAACTGCCACAAAAAAATACAAAGATTGTGTGATTGACATTATGAAACTTATAAAAGTTAAGTCTTTCCCAAAGCAACTCCTACTTTATGCTTGGTGGATATAAAATTCCATCTGTAGACTAATACAGATAAAAAACAAAAGGTAATATGCTTAAAAACACAAAATTTCATACCAAAAGGTTTTCCCTATAATTTGCACCACATTAGTTCTCCAAGGAATATATTCTGCACTTATAATCTCAATTTCTTTACTTGAAATGGAAAATAACTTGGTAGGAAAATTCTATGACCGAAGTGACTGAGATTACTATATGCTTAACATTAAAAGATAACCCCACAACCCATGCCAGAAACACTAAGCTAAAATCAACACAAAATGCAAAAAACTGATGAGTTCACCGCACAATAAAATTTTTAATGAAATTAAGACTTTACAGTTACATCACTGAAAATGTTAAGTGTAACACCCATTCTTGCCCTCAAGCATGTATACAAAAAAGCTTCCCTTTCTCCAACTTAACTCTGTTAAACCATAAATGAATTCCAAACTGATCTGTAACAGATCAGTTACAAAAAGTGGTTTGGATACCACTTTTTGTGGTATCATCTATTATTTGAACATATCACAGGAATTTACATAACAGGATAGAGAACAGAAGTAAGAGAGAACAGGTGCTTCAGTGCCACCCATATTATCTACTAAGACCACAGTGTGAGCAACTGAGTGTAGATTCATGGTCGTTGTTCCCTGAATAAAACAGTTTAGACAAAATCTTCCACAAACACAGGTTTTTGCAGTATCCAAATCTTGGCAAAGGTGGAAAGGAATGATATGAGAGCCATATGGAATCCTATTGGAGAAAAAATGTTTAAAAATATTTTAAAAATGTATTTGGATATGAATTATTGAGCACTAAATTATAACCACAAAAAAGATTACTCTATTAATTAAATGACTCAGTATATTGTTTTATCTTACAAACTGGGTAATGGGGAAAATATTCCAAAAAACATGATATTCTAAACTATAATTTATTGTAAACTGAAGAGGATCTATACCACTCGATACAGTATCTTTTAGCACTGCCACTTAATAGTATAATCCATTGAATAGAATGAGTTATCTGTCCTTTATATAACTATACTGTATGAACAGTGTAACACGGTAAGTTAAATCTATAGCTCTGTCATACAATTCTCATGATGGTAATGGGAGTACTAAGGAGTTCCACCTGTGGAGAAACATTTCAATAAATCCATATACCATACTTTCCTAGGCATCAATTATTCAAAAGGGAATTTTAAACTGTGTAAAGCATTTAAAACACGTTGTGTGGGGTCTTAGTTTTGTTTTACTTGCTAAGCAAGTAAGGCTGCCTTACCTTGCTTTAATCATTCACCCTCCTGAATAAAACTTGAGTGGCATCCAATGCAATTAAAACCAAGTCTAAGTGCTCGCCCTCATCTACACAAAACTAAGAGACCGTCTCTTAAGACGGCCTGCCCACTGCCCAACTCCTTCCCCCTAAACACAACCATGCTCTGGGCACTTAGTCTCCCTTACACAGCTGTTTCTATAGTTCCTAGCCCAGGCTGGCACATAATAGGTGTTTAGATCTTTTTCAGCAAATAAATAAAACCAACTCAGAGTTTAAAACCCTTTTTATTTTATTTTATTTTTTTAATTTTTTTAAAGATTTTATTTATTTATTTTAGAGAGGGAAGGGGGGGGGGAGAGAGAGAGAGAGAGAAACATCAGTGTGCGGTTGCTGGGGGACATAGCCTGCAACCTAGGCATGTGCCCTGACTGGGAATCGAACCTGCGATGCCTGGTTCACAGCCCGCGCTCAATCCACTGAGCTACACCAGCCAGGGCCAAAACCCTTTTTAAAAAGTCTGAAAAGATACACATCAAATCAGAAATAGTGGTTTACTTTTTGTAAGGGATTTGGAATTGACCTTGCTTATAATTTTTCATTTTTTCCACATGTACTAACTCATTACCTGTGTAAGTTAAAAACTGCCAAGAAAAAAAAAAAATAAAAATAAATAAAAAGTCCTGGCTGGCGTAGCTCAGTGGATTGAGTGAGGGCTGCAAACCAAAGCATCGCAGGTTCGATTCCCAGTCAGGGCATGTGCCTGGGTTGCAGGCCATGGCCTCCAGCAACCGCACATTGATGTTTCTCTCTCTGTCTCTTTCTCCCTCCCTTCTCTCTAAAATTAAATAAAATCTTAAAAAAAAAAAAAACTCTGCCAAGAAGTGTGTATTGCATATTTATATTAATCTCTTCCAGCTATCTGTTTTAGTCTAAGGAAACAGGTAACAACTGTGACATAATTTAAAAACTGTGACATAATTTAAATTTCCACATATTTTTCTAATAGACCATAACTTTGTAACTAGTAGTTAAAAGAAGTTACCAACAGATAGATAATAGGTATTATTCTCATGGCTTCGGGTTTATATCCTTTTTAAAAAGGGGCTTAAAATATGCAAAAATTATACTTTAGTAAAGGTTAGTGAAACATGCAAAATTATATTTTAGTAAGAATATTAATAGAGATCAAGTTTAAAAAATAAAACATTACAATGCTCAATCATTCAGCACTATTTTTCTCCTCTGCCTATTAGATATTTTGTTTTTTAAAATTATATTTTCTTTATGCTATTACAGCTATCCCAATTTTTCTCCTTTGAGCACCACCTCCCCCACCCCAACTCTCACAGGCATTCTCCACATCACTGCTCATGTCCATAGGTCCTGCATATAAGTTCTTTGGCTACTCTACTTCCTATTGCGTACATTACAACCCCATGACTATTCTGTAACTACCAATTTTTACTTCTTAATCCTGTCACCTTTTTCGCCCATCTACCCTACTTCCATCCCATCTAGTGACCATCAAAATGCTCTATGTATCTATGATTCTGCTTGTTCCTTTATTTTGTTTTTTAGATTCAATTATTGATAGATATGTATTTATTGCCATTTTATTGTTCTTATTTTTGATTTTCTTCTTCTTTTTAAAGAATACCCTTTAACATTTCATGTAATACTGGTTTGGTGATGATTAATTCCTTGACCAGAAGTCTACATCATATTCTAATCATTTATTTTTTTCCTTCCAACTCTGCACCTTTCCATGGTGGATGTTAGTCTGTATTTTTTTTTTTTTTCTTAAACATTTAGCCAGCTGGTTATGGTCTTTAAAAAAAAAATCAGAAATCATATGTAATATTTCTCAGTTGGATATAACTTACTTACTTTTTCTTAAAGATTTTATTTATTTATTTTTAGAGAGAGGAAGGGAGGGAGAAGAGAAGTAGAGAAACATGGATGTGCGAGAGATAAACTGCTTGTCTCTTGCATGCCCCCAACTGGGGACCTGGCCCACAACCCAGGCATATGCCCTGACTGGGAATCAAACTAGGATCTTTTGGTTCGCAGGCCAGCACTCAATCCATTGAGCCACACCAGCCAGGACCTGAAAATAATTTTCAAACTTGAATATTTCAGAGGAAGCCTCGAACGAGCTCAGGAGCAACTCATTACCAAAAGATACCATTTAGAGTTTCCTCAGATCAGTGGTCTTAACCCTGAATCATCAGTATCACCTCTGGAAATTAAAAAATATGTAACATACAACAGGGGCCCATCTCTGGCAACTTTGAACTAGTTAGTCTGAGGCAGAAACTAAGCATCTATAGTTCCCATCTATATTATTAGAAAGCTCTTCCACAGCTAATGATAACACTGATTTTTAACTGCCAGTTAAGTAAATTACATGTATTTATTATAATAATTATATGTAAATGTGCCCTGGCTGGCGTAGCTCAGTGGATTGAGTGCGGGCTGCGAACCAGGCATCGCAGGTTCGATTCCCAGTCAGGGCACATGCCTAGGTTGCAGGCCACGGCCCCCAGCAACCACACATTGATGTTTCTCTCTCTCTCTCTTTCTCCCTCCCTTCCCTCTCTAAAAATAAATAAATAAAATCTTTAAAAAAATTATATGTAAATGTTAAATATTTATTGAGACCTACTATAAGCCAGGCACTGTTTTAGGCACTTACATGTATTGTCATTTAGCTGGTAATTTTTAATTCTTTTTTTTTTTTTTAAAGATTTTATTTATTTATTTTTAGAGAGGGAAGGGAGAGGGAGAGAGAGAGAGAAACATCAATGTGCGGTTGCTGGGGGACATGGCCTGCAACCTAGGCATGTGCCCTGACTGGGAATCGAACCTGCGATACCTGGTTCGTAGCCCGCGCTCAATCCACTGAGCTACGCCAGCCAGGGCTTGGTAATTTTTAATTCTTACTTAAGAGTCAGTGCCTTAAACCAGTGGTCCTCAAAGTGTGGTCTCTGAACAGCTGTATCATCAACTCCTTAGAACAGGGGTGTCAAACTCATTTTCACCAGGGGCCACATCAGCCTTACAGTTGCCTTCAAAGGGCCAAAATAATTTTAGGACTGTATAAATGTAACTACTTAACTGTTAAGGAGTTGAAATTACACTCAGCCCTTTGAAGGCAACCTTGAGGCTGATGTGGACCCCGGTGAAAATGAGTTTGACAGACCTGCCTTAAAACTACTAGTTAAGAGATGCAATTTCTTCAGCCCCACTCCAAATGTAGTGAAAAAGAATCCAGCAATCTGCTTTAATAACCACTTATTTCAGTAAGTGTGACTCTGATGCACTCTCAAATTTTAAGAATCACTGTCTTAAGAATAGTATGAATCCTTAGTTAACTTTTAGAGCCTTTAGTAATCAAAGTGTGATTCAGGATTAGTAGCCTCAGCCTCACCAGAAAGCTTGTTTGAAATGCAGGATCTCACCCTGGCTGGCGTAGCTCAGTGGATTGAGCACAGGCTGCGAACCAAAGCATCGCAGATTCAATTCCCAGTCGGGGCACATGCCTAGGTTGCAGGCCACGGCCCCCAGCAACCACACATTGATGTTTCTCTCTCTCTCTCTTTCTCCCTCCCTTCCCTCTCTAAAAGTAAATAAATAAAATCTTAAAAAAAAAAAAAAAAGGAAAAGAAATGCAGGATCTCCACCCTAGACCTCTGAAACAATCTAACAAGACTCTTGGGTGATTTGAATGCATATTAAAGTATGAGAAGTACTGGTGTGAATCAGTGGTTCTTAATCATAGCTAGCTCTACAGAATCACCTGGGGTTTAAATACTGCTCCTACTCTCAGACATTCTGATTTAATAAGTCCAGGGTGGGAACTAATCGTTGAATTTTTAAAAGCTCCTCAGGTAATTCCAAATGTGAAGTAATGTTTGAGAACCACTGCTTTAAAATAAGAATTCTTAAGCTATGGATAGTGAGAAGGGAGGATTGGATTAGATTTCAGTGTGGTCCGTGAACATTATAAAGTTGTATGGAAAATTCTGTGTATGAACACATGTGTGTATTTTTCTAGGCCCATAATTTTGATCAGTTGTTTTTATTTATTTTTAAATATTTTATTTATTTTTAGGCAGAGGGGAATGGAGGGAGAGAGAAAGGGAGAGAAACATCAATGTGTGGTTGCCTCTGCTGTGCCCCTTACTGGGACCTGGCCTGCAACCCAGGCATGTGCCCTAACTGGGAATCGAACCAGCGACCCTTTGGCTTGCAGGCCAGTGCTCAATTCACTGAGCCACACCAGCCAGGGCAGTTGTTTTTATTTTTAAAGAGCTTCTATCCTGCCAAAAAAAGTTAAGAATCTCTTTGAAATACGGCCTTGCTACTATTTTACATGCACTCAATAATGAAAGAAGCATGAACAAAAACAAGTACCTGAAGTTCAGTGTTTCATGAAATCAACTTCAGTTAGTGCACAAAGACAAAGGAAAGGGAGCCAACAGCTATTGAGTCCTACTATGTGCCAAATGCTTTGGTATTACATTAGCTCAATATCTTCACAACTCTGTTTCACAGATGAGAACATTGAATCAAAGAGGTTAATAAATAACTTGCTAAAGCCATATTAAGGGGTGGAGCCAGGAATCACACTCCTGTCTGACTCCAAAGACCATAATTAACCACACAATGCCAGACTGGAGTTCCCAAAATGTAAAGTGCATTAGAACTACCCTGAAGATTTATCAACACATGGATAACCGTCCTCATCCTCAGAGTTTCTGATTCAGTAGCTTTGGGGTGGAGTTCAAGGACTTGCATCTCTAGCAAGTTCTTAGATGATCCTGATGCTTTGGTCAGGAGACCACAGTTTGAAAAACAATGCCATTCAGGCCATCATAAACAAAGCAACAAACAAGTGTTGGAGAGGTTGTGGTGAAAAGGGAACCCTAGTGCACTGTTGGTGGGAATGCAGACTGGTGCAGCCACTGTGGAAAACAGTATGGAATTTCCTCAGAAAAGTAAAAATTGATTTGCCTTTTGACCCAGCAATTTCACTGCTAGGATTATATCCTAAGAACCCTGAAACACCAATCCAAAAGAACCTATGCACCCCAATGTTCATAGCAGCACAATTTACAATAGGCAAGTGCTGGAAGCAACCTAGGTGCCCATCAGCAAATGAATGGATCAAAAAACTATGGTACATTTACACAACGGAATTCTACGCAGCAGAAAGAAAGGAGCTCCTACCCTTTGTGACAGCATGGATGGAGCTGGAAAGCATTATGCTAAGGGAAACAAGCCCGGCGGTTAAAGACAAATACCATATGATCTCACCTTTAACAGGAACCTAATCAACAAAACAAACAAACAAGCAAAATATAACCAGACACTGAAATTGAGAACAGGCTGACAGTGACCAGAGGGGAGAGGGGAGGGAATTTCAGGGGAGAAGGATGAAGGGTTTGCTGGAACAAGTATAAAGGACACATGGACAATAACAGGGTGGGTGGGCAGGGGAGGGAGGTGGGGAGGACTGGGATGGGGTTAAAAGGCAGAAAACTGTACTTGAACAATAATAAAAATAAAAATAAAAATAAAAAAAGAAAGAGAAAGAAAAAGAAAAACAATGCCATTCATTTACTCAAGTATTTAATAATGCCTAACATACGGCAAGAGCTGGGGATGCCACATTTTGGACACTAGAGAAATAGTGGAGAATAAGACAAAGTCCATGCCTTCATGGATCTTAGTCTAGTGGGGAAAACTGACAGAAAACAAATGTTGAAAAAAATATAATGTCAGGTAATACATACTGTGACCAAAAGCAAAAAAAAAAAAAAAAAGCAATGTAAAGGGGCAGGGGATAAAACTTTAGATAGGTATTCAGGAAAGACCTTTCTGGGTGCCTCTTGGGCAGGAAACTCAATGAAGTGAGAAAGTGAGCTATGAGACTTTCTGGAGGAAAAGCATTCCAAGCAGTGGTAAGGAGCAGCAAAAAAGGTCACCACAGCAAGGGGTCAGATTATGCACAGAATCATAAGCTATGGTTAAAGACTTACTGTTAGTCTGAGGATGATGAGAACACTAGGATGCTATCAAAAGTACCACATTTTATGACTATTTAAGTCTTACCTATTATATAATATGGTTCGTGCAGAAGATTCCAACAAAGTTAATGGTGTTTGCAGCGTTATAACTGGAAGAACTTCTGGTTGTTCAAAAGTATTTCCATAAAGATCCAAGTACTCAAGAGATAAATTTTTAAATTCACAAGGCAAAAATGGAAGCTTATTTCGAGCTGCTGACAAAAATCGCAGGTTTGTCAATTGTCCTATCTTGAAAGGCAATCGAATCAATTCATTATCATCAAGTTTTAAATCTGTAAGTTCCCAAAGCTGACAAAACTGCACAGGGAGTGCCTTAATTTTGTTCTTGCTGAGATCCAAACTCCGAAGTGATTTCTGGAGTGTAGATTGACACAATCCTACACTAAATGACTCCAAGTGATTGTCATTCAGGTTAAGTTCTTGTAGGTGGATGAGGTCTCCAATTGTAGCTGGAAGCTTTTTTATATGGTTGTGACTCAAGTCTAATTTCTTAAGGTTTTTTAAGCAAAGCATACGCATATCAACTCGGACAAGACCACAATAAGAAGCCTGAAGATGTTCCAGGTAATATGGGAAGTTCTTGCTTAAAGGATAGTCCTTTTTGGAAGTGATAACCATTTTAGTTTTGAATTTTTCAAATTCTGAAGTCTTCACTGGTGCGAGGGGTGAAAGTGGTGTCTCAACATCACAGCCTCTATGAACCAGTCTCAAGGCTGAAAGGAAACTCTTTAAACTGCTGGAATTGGCCTAAATAAATAAAAGTTGTACAATTATAAATTCTATTTTAGATAATATATGCATACAAATTCATCCTATGACAACTTCTATAAAGAGTTATATATGCAAATGATGCAATCATTTATTGAAAATGGCTATAAAAATAAATGTTTTAGTATTCTATTACAACTAAATTTCAATATAGATACAAAAAATGTTAAAGGTTTAAAAAAATGTTGACATACTCTAAATAAAATTGTTCAAAGGAGGGAACCATAAGAATATAAAATAAGATAGGAAGGCATGAAAAGATTCCACTTGAGATACAGCCCTGTGCAATGTAAGATGTCCAGGAGTGCCATTTGTAAAGATTAGGAATTGGGAAATTCATGGCCTGTCTGTCAAAAGCAAGTGGTATGTGAACTGAGTCATCAAAAAAATTACTAATACTTGGCGGGATACTTTAGGAGTTTCCTAAAGTTCACATGTGAAAAAATAGTGAACTTTTAGCAAGTGTGGGAAATGGAGTGTGTGATCCCATTTGGTTGGAATGTGGGAGCTTTGCAGAGTAAAAGATGAGAAATACAGCTTGGGGATAGATTATACATGAGCCTGATGTTAAGGTAAGGAAGACAGAATGATCAGACTGAGGGAAATCACTGAACAATTTTGAGCATGAGAATTACATAAGCTCTAAGTATTATTTTGGCAGCAGTATATACAGTGAAGTGGAGTAAGGAAAATCTGGAGAACTGGATCAAGTACGTCCAAAAGAGTGTACCAACCTGGGAGTTACACACAATAAGGGTTGAACTACGGGAATGGAAGGCAGGTATGGCAGAGAACTGGAATAAAGCCTTTATTTGGGGGATAGAAAAAAGGTTGCCAGAGACAGGAGGCAAAGGAATGACTGCAAAAACCAAAGATCAATCAGGATAGTGCCCTGTCACAGATGGCAAGAAAGGAAAGTTTTATTAAGAAGAGAGTGGCCACCAGTGTCAAATTCTACAGAGTTCAAAAAAATATAAGAAAAAAAATGGTAATGTGATTGGCAAATACAAAGGAAATCACTGACCTTTCAGACAGTGTTTTGAATACACCAGTGAAAGTAAAGGTCATAAAGTAGAGGCACTGCATCTAGTCTGTCTTTCCAGAAAAATTTTTTTTCTATTTTTTTAATTGTTAAGACCTCAGCTTGTTTTTAGGTAGAAAGGAGTTAGTGAAAGGATAGGCTAAACATCAAGAGAAAATGAAAAATCACAGGAACAGGAGGAGGTATGACTAAATGATTCCATTCAATACAAATACTTCAGAAAGTTATTAAACTTTTAATTTTTACAAAACACTTTGCTTGGGATTAAGGGTAATGCAAGGTTGAACAAGACATTACTCCTACCCTTTAGGAAGGGGGAAAACAAATAAGGGGAGATAGGGCAAAAAAAATTTTTTATTCTAATGGTTTATTTTTTTAAATAATTTTAGTAAATAAAATACTCCTAAACAAGGTTCTGATTGCATTTTATCCTTTTTTTACACTAAACTTAGATTTGTAGCATGTAATTCAGCTGGCAAAATGTAGACTTGGGCCACCTGCCTTAGAGTTCCAGTGTAAGAACAGCCTAAGGCTCCACTTTGGGTACAGAAGCAAACCTAGTTTTCCTCCCCATCCCGGGCAGCTTTACCATGGCCGGCTCTGCCCTTTGGAGCTATACAAGCACACCTGAGAAGCTGCCATCACTTCTTCTTTTTTTTAAAAAAACTCCTTTAGTGTTACTTTGGGAAGCACTTTATCTGCCCTTCAATTCTAAATGATAACTTTGCTGGAAAAGAGTAATCTAGGTTGTAGGTCCTTGCTTTTCTTCACTTTGAATACTTCTTGCCAGCCCCCTCTAGCTTGCAGTTTCTTTTGAGAAATCAGCTGATAGTTTTATGGGGACTCTTTTGTAGGTAACTATCTGCTTTTCTCTTGCTGTTTTAAGATTCTATCTTTAACCTTTGGAATTTTAATTATGATGTCTTGTGGTTGCCATCACTTCTTCAAACACATCTGTGAGAATATATCCTTATTCAACTATGTGAGATATCAGGATACTCAAATAGCTTATTTAAAAAAAACAGAGCCAACCTACCCATTAATGTTTTTAATATCATACCTTACTTAGACAGATATCCACAGGAGGCTCCTTTAACCGAACAGTGGCTTTCCCCTCTTCTACAAATTTGGTGAAGAACTGCTCGATGTTCTCCTTTAGCTGCTTAAAACCAATGGAAAAAAAGAACAAAATGAAGTATTATTTAATACTTAATTACAACTAGAATGTGCCAGTCACTTTGCCAGGTGTTGGTTTGTCTTTTAGTCCTTAAGGCTGTATGTTTTGTGGTTTTAAGTTTTAAAGTTTTCTGTTTGGTTGGGTTTGGTTTTAGCAAATGGGTAACTATGTTTCTTGCCACGTCCTCTTCCAACCATGTTGTCTGACAAGGTCTAGACGTGGAAAGAAGGAATTCAAGGAATCCATCTTTCTGGAAGAGAATGTGGCATACAAAGGGGGGCAGTAATTTTCCTGGGATTGCTCTTAATAACTCCTTGTTGATATTATTCATGGTCTTGCTTTGTGCCCTGATTTCACATAAGAATAGGCCATGAGGAAAGAGAGGCTCGAAGCCAGTCAATGATTGATTTTGAGGGAAATTCTGATGGGACAACTAGTTCTCCTCAGACTATTGAATCATGCCCAAATTGTATAAACAAGGTGTTTATAAACCTGAGTAAGAAATTATCCTCAATTGTTCCCATAAAAGAATTCATGAATCAGCTATACCAGACTGAATTGTTGGTAGACTTTCCCATGCCTGTTCCTTACCCACAGATACAAGAGGTCTTCCAAGAAAACAAGAAAAAACTATATAGATCCCTACCCACAGCCCAGGGATACCCCTGGGTAGCATATTGGATTAATGGTAAATTATGGTATCCCCAAAGAGGAGCTAATAGTCTCCAGAGGGTTTCAGATCCCCCATTGCCTTATACAAGGACATATAATGAAGATGGCATTAGAATGGTCAATAAGGTTGGAGTCCAAGTGCTTTATAATAGTCTAAATTTCATGGAAAGGTTAGCTCGGAGCAGACCCTCCTGGTGTTTATTTATTAAGAAACAAAACAGGTCATTACCCCGTCAGCTTGTCAAAGGATTTTGCCCATATTTCCCCATACAGCAGCTTTAAAAAAGAATTCTTTGAATTATCCAAATAGAAATAGAATAATATATGAGAAAGTCAAGAATGGCCTATTCCCTATAAAATTTAATAAAACTGTCTATCATCTTTTAGGTCAAAAGGTTTATTGTGGCTAGATTTCCTCTCTATCTCTCCTTACATATTTGTTTTGATGATCAAAAGGTGGTGGGATTGTTAGATATTTATATTTTAGGTTTATTGATTTGAATAATTCCAATGAAGTTGTATAAAATAATTTCTTGATCAGAGAATAAAATCCCTTCTAATGAAATAGCCCCTGAATGTCTAAAAGTTGTTTAAGTAACAGCCCCTCCTTTACCTTGAATAGGAATATATATCAATTAGAATTAGACAGGCAAAGAAATTAGAGAAGCTGGTTAGCTATTACAAACCAAACATGTAGAAATAATTACCAGAGACCTCTATCCAATCGAGTGTATCCTTTTGCCCCATGACAAATTCTGAGAACTTTAATAAACAATAAGACATTCAAACTCTGTACATACAGCTATTTCTAATTGTTTGCATTTAATAGGTTACTAGATTAGCATGACCAGATATTTGGGTAAAAAACTTCCTGCTTCACCTAATCGCAAATGTTAATCACTGCCAAAAATGAAAATATAAAAATCTGTTTGTACTTGCAATAAACAGAACAGAGCTTCACCGTCCCGAGTCATGTTGTCGTCTGTTACCCATCACCGACGCCTTACCCACCTTCAGGACACCCTTGACCCAGCTGCGGCCAGACTGCAGCCATTTCTTATGTACCTTCTGTCAGATATTATTTTTCTGTCTGCCCAGTTAACACTTTCTGCTTCTCAGAACAGAATTCTCCTGTTTTGGGAGAATTGTCCTTTTGTCCCATTCCACCTATGTGGCTGTAGTGAGCTGTCAATAGTAGTTACTTGCCTTTTTCATTTCAGTCTATCAGTCGGGGTTGGGCATGCCTCCCACAAGATTATAAACTCCATGAAAGCAATAATCTTGTCTCCTTTGTCATTCTTGTCAAAGAATGTCAAATTAGTCATACCTTTAGAGCCAACCAGTGACTGACACATAACAGGGGCTCAAAAAATTTTAATGACTGATGTTTCTGCTTTAGACTTCAAGAACAATTAATCGAGAAGCCGTTATGTACCAATTAACTATGATAGGGGGTTTGAGACAATAGTGGTAAGACCAGCATGGTAATCACGCAGTTGCCAATCTGATGAGAGACAGTTATTAAAGTATTTATGAGCATAACAACTATTAAGACAAGAAGTACTGGTTGCTATAAAACCTTATATAGCAAAGAAATCTTACCCGGTCTTGAGATATGAAGGTGACTTTAAAGGTGAGAACTAAAGGATCAGGACATATTGGCCAAGTGAAGAAACTACAAGAGAAGACAGCATAGTAACAAAAGGGAACGATGTGTGCAAAGCCTTGGAAGCAACAAAGCTGGGCAGCTGTGGGAGCTGAAAGAAGTTCAGTATGGCTGAAGGACCCAGTCAAAAGAGGTAAGTGAGCCTGGAAAGGTAAACAAAGACTGGATGGTGAAACAGTTTGTAAAACATGTTAAGAATTTTGGATTTTGTGCTAAGAACAATGACATCCACTGAATGACTTTAAGCTGTGGGGACATGGTTAGATCTACATTTTTACAAGTTCCCTTTAACCACGATGTAAGAATGAACTTTGGGGGAGGGAAGCATAGGATGAGGGAAGGACAACAGTAGAGAGGTCCTTTAAGAAACTCTCCAGGCAAGGAACAATGATGTTTTAGACTACAGCTGGGATGGATGAAAATTTGAAAGATACCCAGGATGTAGAATTTAAAGGATTCAATAACATACTAGATGTGTGGAGGCAAAGGCTTTAAGGCTTCAGGATGGGGCAGACCACTACTTAATGAATTTGACACTGTCAGAAAAGCAGGTTTAGGGGTGACAAAGACAATTAATTTTTAGGTTGAAATGCTGTGACACATCCAAGTGAAGATTTCCAGTAGACACCAGATTCAAACAAGAAGGGATTTACACATTTATCAGATGAAAAATGTTTCTCACTGCTCTTCTATTATCTGTTCCCTCTGATGACCACCACTTTGCTGCCCTCCACCAATGTATCATGCAGATTTAGAAAGTCAGATGTGAGTCATGACTATTTCTGTGAGGAAAAAAAAAAAGCTAAATGTTGTTCAGCATTTTCTAAAGTGAAGTAGTATGAAAAAGACGTGACAGTGGCATGAAACACCACACACCCAACTCGAAGATACAGTTGTTCTTATCCAAAGGAGAGGCACAGTCCAAGACCCCCAGTGGAAGCCTGAAACCACAGAGAATGGCAAACTCTGTGTATAGTTTTTTCCTGTGCATACATACCTATGATGAAGTTTAAATTCTAAATTAGAAACAGTAAGAGACAAAAAGGGAGAAGACCGCCTAAAGATACAGATTTGGAAATCAGTCAGACGAGAGCTGAAGTCATGGGACAGAAAAGTAGGTCTGTACTTCTCATATTTGGCACTAATGCCTACTCTTCAAGGCCCGGCTTGATTCATCCAACAAATGTTTACAAAACACCCACGATTTTCCAAGCCCTGTGGCACCACCTCTCCTACAAAACCTTCTCAAGGCTCTGTAATCAGAATTCTCGTTGTTGATACTGTACTTCACCTCTACTTTTATTGTCGCACTTATCATAGCCTGTCTTATATTCTGAGTAGTGGTTTCTGTTTCTGCCTTTCTAGCCTCAGAAGGACAGTGACTAAGTCAACTTTATCTCCCAGTTTTGAGCACTGCACCTTGTGCACAGGTAAGTCTTCAGCTAACAGTTTACAACAAAATTTTGATTAGGATCACCACATGGAACTGACTCTTAGTGCAGCAGGAGTTTTAAGAGGGATATCATTAGAGACCTTTTAAATAGGCAGGACCTGAGCTGGGCATTAAAGAGACAGGTTTGCAGAGAAGACAAGAGGGGATAAAGCGGAAATCCAATCCTAGTTATGAGTTTGCTTTTGTCACCTAATAGTTTTGTAACCTTTACAATGTTGGGTAATAGTTTTCAATTTGAAAAACTATATGAATTGATTCTATCAACAGAAGAAAATTATTTAGACTTTCAACTACTTGTATGAAACACTAAGTGTCTCTGAAAGAGATGGTAATGCCCCTTTCCCCAACTAAGTACTGTATTCACTGCGGAGTACAACACTGAGAGGGAAATAATGCCAGAGACTGTATAAAATCCAGCCAAGAATCAGATGCAAGGGTGGGCAAATTGCCCACTCAACTTTATTTATAGACATAGGGTAGTCCAGTCATTTTGACAATATAACAGTGTCTGGTAATGAAGGGGGAAAGATTTTATAAAACCTGTGCTTTAAAAATTCTACCGCTTTACTGTACTGCTCATCATCCCTCAAAGCCTTAAAAAAAAAAGCTACCGAAAATTCTGTGAGAGGGACAGAATTTATGGAAGGAAAGTGCACTTATTTTACTGTCCCCCAAACTAGGTGGCTACCTGTCAATTCGAAGGCGCAGAAATGAGCACGAGAAATAGGCAGAGGTGCACTCTCAAGAGCTCCCCATTATCGGGCCCATGGGAGAAGCCCCGGAAACCGGTGTAGTGGTGGGACTCGGGGACCGGGCGCTCACAGCCCCAAGGGCAAGCTCCAGCCCCGGAAACGGCCCGGGGCGCGAGCCCCGAAGCGGCCCGCCTCTCGGCTCCGGGGCTGCCCGCTGGCTCCACGCACCTCGTAGCGGGTCCCACGCCTGTCCTTCAGGGTGGAGATAAGCAAGCAGGCGGGGCTCGGGCCGCCGCGCAGGTCCCGGGCCCGCGGCCGCGGCTGACTTTTGGGAACCTGCTGACACAGGCTCAACACCGCACGGACGCCCTTGCCCCGGTTCCTCAGCCCCAAGGCCGGCAAGTGCCGACTGACCACCTCGACCTCGCAGTGCAGCTTCATCTCGCCGGAGAAGCGGCAAACAGCTCCCCAACCGGACTTTGAAACTTCCCGGTTCCCGCCCGGCCGCGCGGTGCCGGGGTCCTCGAGCACGCGGGCTGTCTGCGGATCTGCCTGTCTGCTGCGTGTGCAAACGTCTCGGGCTTTCTCCGCACAGTGGTTCTATGAGTCCTGCGAGGGCAGGGGGCGCTGTCCCCTCCCTCACAAGGTCCAGTCTTCACCGTGACTGCGAGCCACAGAGCGCGGACGCCGACAGCCTCAGGACCCACGAGCGCCTCCCGAAACAAGAGAATGATGTGGGCGCAAGGTCCTTTCTGCGGACCTCGTGCAGCTGTCTGTGGTGGTGGTTGTTGTTTAGGGTCAAGCTCATTTCCGCTGATGACACTTAAACCGTTACTTGCACACTTTGGGCCACTGAGTTTCCCGGGGGAAGGCAGGTATTCCTCTGTTAAAGGGAAAGTCTCGTTTCTTACATAGCTCCGGCACTTGGGATATTACCAGTTGCCCAATGCCAGCTAGGGCGCTGCATTTCCTGACCCTTTTGAACTGGTGTTCTGTGTTCGTGGCTCGCCTCATTCCGGAGGGAACGCCTGTCAGTCACATCAGCACGTATTTGACTTTGCAAGTTCTGTTGAACAAATTCCCACTTTGCAACTGAGAGGGTTTTGGATGGATTGACTGGCTTAAATGCGTGTGCGACTTGGAAAAGATCAAGAGTCCACCCCAGATGCTCTTCGGAGTCCTTATTTTGTCACCGTAAAGGGGCCTAGTGGAGGTGGATCTGCCCCAGCAAGGTTTGGGATGTGTGGGCTCTTTACTTTCTGCAGGAAAGAATTCAAAACAGAAGTCTAGATGATTTTGAGAGCGTGTTTATTAAGCTTAGGACAGTGGAACAAAGGATGGGCTTAGGATAGAAGCAAGATCGTAGTAACAAAAATGAGCCTAGCCCCGGGCGGGTAGCTCAGTTGGTTAGAACCTCACACCCATATCCCAAGGTTGCGGGTTCCATTTCTGGTCAGGGCACATACAAGAATCAAGCAATCAATGCATCAAAAAGTCCATGTCTCTGTCACTGTCGCTCTCCCTTCCCCTTCCTCCCTCTCTAAAGTCATTTTTTTTTAAAAGAAGAAGAAGGAGGAAGAAGAAGAAGGAGGAGGAGGAGGAGGAGGAGGAGAAGGAGAAGTGAGCCTAGGTTGGGCTAGTGAGGCTGCCTAGTCTCACTAAGAAGTAAAAGTCACAGTGACAGTAGTGAGCCAAGATAAGGCTGCTTTAGGCCCACTGCAAAGTTTAGGCACAACAGAACCCTCAGAGTTGAGGAGAAAGTAAAATTATGTGCCTGAGGAAATGGAGGTATGAGCATACTCAAGGAAGGGCATGTGCTGCGTCCTTTGCCTTGAGGGTTTTTTTCCTGCTTTCTGTAGCTGGGGAATTTTAGGGGAGATCTCAGAATTTTCATCAGCTTTTCAGGTGTGTTTTCAATATGATGCATCAAAATGAGTGTATAATGAGGTTTGGGATCATTTTTTGGTCAGCTTCGTCTCTATCTTGGATTTATCTGGCTCTGCTTTTTTTTGTTTGTTATTTATTCCCCTCACTTTATCCATTTTTAGGTTTGGCTGGCACTAATGGCACTAACTGGGTCCCTGTTATCTACCTCCTTAACTCAGCGACTGAAAGTAACCATGTAGGACTGCTGAACATAAACATTCCTAAGTAAAAGTGGGTCATGGTGGGTAGTCACATCCTAGGCCTGTAGCTTCCTTGACAAAGGTCAGTGTTTACCTTTAGGACACCATAGAATCCCTTATTGTTATCTTGTTGCCCAAATACTGTCTCTTTGTGCCACGTTAATCATTAACTGTCCTGTACCCATCAATGTAAAAGAAGTACGTATGTGTTTCTGTTTTACTTTTTATCCAGTCCCAGAGATTTCCCCCTTTGCTTTGTCCTGCTCCATTAATCTATCATCAGTGGATTTCATGTAACCCCCTTGAATCTTCTTCTTCAATCCTAGTATATAATATTAACTGCAAAACTGCATTCGCCAAAGCATTTTCTCAATCCATTGAGAGTTCGAGTCTCAGCAATTGAAAGCTTGGCTCAAATAAACTGATAAAAATTTTCTACAGGTTTGGATATTATTTTTTTTTAAGATTTTTTATTTATTTTTAGAGAGAGTAGAAAGGAAGGAGAGACAGAGGAGAGAAACATCAATGTGTGGTTGCCTCTTGTGCGCCCCCCACTGGGAACTGGTCTGCAACCCAGGTATGTGCCCTGGCTGGGAATCGAACCAGCTACCCTTTGGTTTGCAGACTGGCACTCAATCCACTGATCCACACCAGCCAGGCGGTTTGGACATTTTTTACGTTGACAATGGGAAAACATGATCTTCCTCATCAAAATTCATAGTAAAACAACAGTTACTATTTTTAGGCTATCAGAAGGACAAATGTAAAAGAGTTTGCCAATTTACACTGTTGAGGGATTGTGGGAAAACATACTTTCTATGGGCATGAATTTGAATTGTTACAATTTCTATAGAGGGCAAACTGGTAATAGCTAAAAAATTTAAAAACTCATATTAGGCCAAGCAGTTGCATTTCCAGAATTTTATTTTATAGAAATACTTTATTATATTGATATACTATATAAATATAGATATAATCTAAGTATACAGAAAAATAGCACACCCAAGGATGTTTCAATTCATCTGTAGTCTCTGATTTTGCTATACATTTCTCCATAGATTTTATACTCCTCTAAGATGTTTTATGGTCTCTCTCTATATATATTTAAATATTTTATTTATTTATTTTTAATGAGAGGGGAAGAAATGGAGGGAAACATTGGCCCACAACCCAGACATACACCCCAATTGGGAATTCAACCCGCAGCCTCTTGGTTTGCAGGCCAGCGCTCAGTCCACTGAGCCACACCAGTCAGGACTGATCTATATATTTTTTAACATATTGAATAGAGTAGGTACCTGTTTATGTAAATGAAAAGAGATGTAAAAATATATAATTATGTACGCATATGTGTGTAAGTGCATAAAGAAAGACAGATATTTTTCAAGCCCCCTCCCATGAAAACTAACATGTTATTCTGGACAAGAGACTGAAGAAAACAGCAGTTTGGAGATTTACTCTTTTTCCTTTTATTTTGTGCACCATTTCCGGAAGTAGTGCAATACCGGATCAATTTGCAGAGTGGCTGGAGCAAGCTTCTATTCCATCTCCCTGCTCCAAAAATTCATTTAATATATTGTTTTTGGATGGAGGGATGTATCAGATATTAAACTGATAAGAACAGATACTACACTTGATCTTAGCCAAAAGGCCGAGAAGTGATGGATGGAGACTTACTTGTAAAAATATATTTTTGTGAATCACTTCTCAAGCTTTTGGCTTAGATTGAGTGTAAAAATATATTTTTGGGACTTCCGGCCAAGATGGAGGCATAGGCAGACACACTGTGCCTCCTCACACTCCTTAAAGAACCAAAAGAAGGACAACAAATTTAAAAACAAAAAACAGCCAGAACTGCCAGAAAATCAAACTGTGTGGAAGTCCGACAACTAAGGAGTTAAAGAAGAAGTATTCATCCAGACCGGTAAAAGGGGCGGAGATGGGCAGCTGGGGTGGAGAGGACTCCAGCAAGGTGGTAGCTTGTTGGAGTGGTCCCACATTCGAATGCAGATAAACTGGGAGGAACAACTGGGAGTGAGACAGACCATGCAACCCAGGGGCCCAGTGTGGGCAAATAAAGCCTCAAAACCTCTGATTGAAAAAACCTGTTCATTGGAGAGGCCCACAGGGTCCTAGAACATACATAAACCCACCCACCTGGGAATCAGTACCAGAAGGGCACAATTTGATTGTGGGTAGCAGGGAAGTGACTGAAAGCTGGCAGAGAGCTTAACAAGCAGCATTGTTCCCTCTTGGACCCCTCATCCACACACAGCATCAGCAACCTAGGCTGCCATGCCCTGGTGAACACCTAAGGCTCCACCCCTTACTACATAACAGGCATGTCAAGACAAAAAAAAAAAAAAGGTCCAAATGAAAGAACAGATCAAAGCTCCAGAAAAAAATATAACCAAGTGACAAAGAGATAGTCAACCTATCAGATGCACATAGTCAACCTATCAGATGCACAGTTTAAGATGCTGGTAATCAGGAAGATCAGAATTGGTTGAATATGGTCACAAATTAGATGAAAAACTGAAAGCTATGAAAGGTAAAATAAAAGAAAATGTTCAGGGAGCCAGTAGTGATGGGAAGGAAACAAGGACTCAAATCAATGGTTTGGAACAGAAGGAAGAAAGAAATATTCAACCAGAACAGAATAAAGAAACAATAATTCAAAAAAATGAGGAGAAACTTAGGAACCTCCAGCACATCTTTAAATGTTCCCACATCCAAATCATAGGGGTGCCATAAGGAGAAGAGGAAGAGCCAGAAATTGAAAACTTATTGAAAAGGTAATGGAGGAGAACGTCCCCAGTCTGGCAAAGGAAATGGACTTTCAGGAAGTCCAGGAAGCTCAGAGAGTCCCAAAGGAGTTGGACCCAAGGAAGTCCACACCAAGGCACATCATAATTGCATTAGCTAAGATAAAAAATAAGGAGAGAATCTTAGATGCAGCAAGAGAAAAGGAGAGAGTTACCTACAATGGAGTTCCCATTAGACTATCAGCTGATTCTCAAAAGAAACCTTGCAGGCAAGTAGGAGCTGGCAAGAACTATTCCAAGTCGTGAAAGGCAAGGACCTACATCCAAGATTACCGTATCCAGCGAAGCTATCATTTAGAATGGAAGGGCAGATACAGTGCTTCCCAGATAAGGCCAAGTTCAGGGAGTTCATCATCACCGAGCCCTTATTATAGGGAATGTTAAAGGGACTTATTTAAGAAAAAGATAAAAAATATGAACAGTAAAATGACAACAAACTCACAGCTATTAACAACTGAACCTAAAAATAACAAAAACAAAAACAAACTGAGCAAACAACTAGAACAGGAACAGAACCACAGAAATGGAGATCACATGGAGGGTTAGCAACAGGGGAGTGAGAGGGGGAGAGGGGAGAAAAGGTAGAGAATAAGTAGCATAGATGGTAGGTAGAAAACAGACAGGGGGAGGGTAAGAATAATATTGGAAATGTAGAAGCCACAGAACTTATATATAAGACCCATGGACATGAACTAAAGGGGGGCAATGCGGGTGGCAGGGTGTTTGCAGGATGGAGCGAATAAAGGGGGGGAAATGGGACAACTGTAATGGCATAATAAATAAAATATATTAAAAAATAAATTACAACTATTATACAATGAAAATTTTTTGTATGTGTGTTTTACTTTATAGCATATAGTTAATTAAAATATCAATGTTTGCGGATATGTGTAGATATGTAGAATATTAAACATTGCACTTTAATAAAATGTTTGACTAAATCATTAATTCTGCCCAGCTGGAGAAATTGACTGATGAAGCTGAAATGTTCATATTATTGTAATAGCCAAACATGCAAAATATATATTTTAGACCTTGTTTATGGAAAAATAGATTTATAAAAATATATTTTATGATTATACAATTACAGTTGTCCCCATTTATCCCCCTTTGCCTCTCTCTACCCATTACCATATTCCCTCCAGCAATTCCCATCCCTCCACCCTTAGTTCATGTCCTTAGGTTGTGTATATCAGTTCTTTGGCTTCTCCATTTCCTATACTGTTCCTCACACCCCCTTATCTATTTTGTAACTACCAGTTTATGCTTCCTAATCCCTGTACCTTTCCTGCCATTCTCCTCCTTCCCCCTCCCAGCTGAGAACCCTCCAAGTGATCTTCATGTCTATGATTCAGTTCCTGTTCTGGTTGTTTGCTTAGTTTGTTTTTTCAGATTCAGTTGTTGATAGCTGTGAATTTGTTGCCATTTTAATGTTCATAGTTTTGTTCTTCTTTTTCTTACATAAGTCCCTTCAACATTTCATGTAATAGTGGCTTGGTGATGATGAAGTCCTTTAGTTTTACCTTGTCTGGGAAGCACTTTATCTGCCCGTTTGTTCTAAAGGATAACTTTCCTGGATAGAGTTATCTAGGCTGTAGGTCCTTGCTTTTCATCACTTTGAATACTTCTTGCCAGCCCCTTCTTACCTGCAAAGTTTCTTTTGAGAAATCAGCTAACAGCCTTATGGGAACTCCTTTGTAGGTGACTGTCTCTTTTCTCTTGCTGCTTTTAAGATTCTATCTTAAACCTTTGTCACTTTAATTATGATGTGTTGATGTGGTCCTCTTTGGGTCAAACTTGTTTGGGACTCTGTGCTTCCTGAACTTGTATGTCTATTTCCTTCACCAAATTAGGGAAGTTTTCTTTCATTATTTTTCAGGTAAGTTTTCAATTTCTTGTCCTTTCTCTTCTCCTTCTGGCACCCTATGATTTGGATGTTGGTACATTTGGAGATGTCCCAGAGGTTCGTTAATCTATCTTTGGTTTTTTGAATTTTTTTTTTTCTTCATGCTGCTCTGATTGAATGCTTTTTTTTCTTCTTTATTTTCCTTGACATTTCCTTTAACATTGACTTTGTTAACTTTACATCATCAATGACTGATAAATTCCAGGAAAATTATAGACGCTTCATACTGGACACTCTACAGTCAGGCTTTAAAATAAAACACCTTTTAAGTCTTATCTATCACTAGCTTTTTGCTGTTGTTGTTGTTTATCCTCCACTCTAGTTATACAAAGTTTTTCAGTTTCCCCAAGTCTTTTCTGGTACTGGATGAGGTCTGGCCCTGGACCTAGTCTGTCTTGGGTCCAGCGGTACTGCCTGAGCTCTTGATCTTGCATAGGAAAGATTTCACAACACAATTGCAAGTGATTTTGAGAGTATGTTTATTAAAGCCGGGGACAGTGAAACAATAGAAGAGCTTAAGGTAGAAGAAGCAACAGGAGAGAGCAATTCAGTGGAAAATGGGGCCTCGGAGACAGGTTCAAGGCGTAAGCGTGGGAGAGGCTGCTGCTTTCTGCTGCTCCCTTGGTTGCAAGTCTCATGGTCCTTTAGAATTTAGGAAAAAGAGATACAAGGTGCAGATGTGCTCTACTGAGAGAACACTGTGGATCCTTTGTCTTGAGGCTTTTTATGTTTTTTTGGCCAGCCAGAATCCTAAGGGAGGTATCAGGTGAGGGCCTTAACAGAATATCCATTAGTTTTTCAGGTGTGTCCTTCAATATGTTGATTCATCAAAATGTGTGTTTAGAGGGATCTGGGTTATTTTTCTTGTCAGTTATATATTTTAAAGAACATTATTGAAGAGACACTGGGACTGAGGCCAGTCTGCCCCAGGACAATCTCGAATGTGTACACCATTTGCTCTTAGGTGTCCTTGGTTAGGGAGGATAAAACCTTGTGATTCATTAGCTGGCTGGAAATTGCTCAAATTGTTTGGCCTTGTTTAATTATTGTCTCAGTTTCCATTATTCTATTTGTCAAGGAATTTCTGTAGCTTCTTAACTATCCTGCCTCATTTTCCAACTCCATTCTTCGGCTCACACTTCATCTCAGTAGGTATTTCCTTCAAGTGCTGCCTGTAGAAGTCCCACTCTTCAAGGTTTACCTGAGAGGCCCATTAAATGTATCAAGCTAGGGTTAACTTCTCTCTTTTTTGCTCCTTTTGTGCTCCATGAGCACATGCATTAGTGAATACAGAATGTTTTGCTTACTTAGCTGTCATTGAGTCACAAAAGTTGAAAATGGAAGTATGGACTTTGAGACACTCCTGTTTTCATCACATTTGAAAGCTTTAAGAGCAGACATCAAGTCATATCAACTCATATCAGGTTTTTAAATCTCTGGTTTGCCTCCTTCTTTATTGTGTTATAAAGTGTCCAATTTAATGATTGGGAAGGGTATCCCACCAGAATACTAAAGAAATACAACCTTTAAGTGTTGTATTTCAGTTCTAGATTATTACACAATGTGGTACATTTTATAGATCTAGTTAAAGCTTTGACTTCAGAGCCATTTACAACTTTGTTTATCTAGACACATTATAAATGATCATGTGGATATAGACATTTTTTTAGCAGATTATCAGACGGCATTTGTTTTTCACTAGTTGTTTTGTCACCAAATCATCTGGTCAAAGCCATATATATTGCATGTTAACTTGTTTCTCAGTTTAAACTCAATCCACTCTATTTAAATATCAAACAAGCTAAGTTTCGCATCAGTTTTCTGGCATCGTGTAGGTGTATTTCTAGGAGGAGTGCGTCAATTAGATAGAAATGATTTTGAAAACATATTGTTTAACAAAATGGAAACTCCTATCGTTGGGTCCTAGTCATTACAGCTTATTTTAAGTTATTTTGTAAATTTGTCCCAGTAGGTGTCAGTGTTGAGTTAAAGCAAAGTCTTCCTTCTTGCAATGTAATTTTAACTGAAAGATGTTAAAGGTTCGGGCGACGCAAAAGAAGTAGTATTTGTTTCTTGAGAGGTAAAGATTGTTCGTTCGGGGTTCAAAAGAGACGGGGTCTCGCTGTGTTGCCCAGGCTGGAGTGCAGTGGCTATTCACAGGCGCGATCCCACTACTGATCAGCACGGGAGTTTTGACCTGCTCCGTTTCCGACCTGGGCCGGTTCACCCCTCCTTAGGCAACCTGGTGGCCCCCCGCTCCC